>AYJT01084652.1:0-11580 GCA_001278415.1 Ocimum tenuiflorum | reverse complement strand
TGGAACAATTAATCGTCTTGTGATTACTTGAACATGCATGCATGTAGACGTAAATCAGTTCAGATGCTAACAATAACAAATATATTCATCTACTGCTGATTGTCAATCCAAAATTTTCCATCCCACTAGAGTGTATTTTGTCATGTTTAATACTATTTTTTACACATTAATTACAATTATATCCATGATTAATCTTCAAAATTCAAAATTAATCATAACTTTGACATTAATTATAAGTTTTTCTGTATAAACTCAAAAATTAAAACCCAATTCTTGATGCACATATAATGGGCCATGATAATTATTGATGCACATAAGTGTGGACATTTCTGTGTCGGGTCCGGATCATAATGGGCCAATTCCTGAATTAAAATGGGAAATTTTATTGAATAATTAATTAATTTATGACAAGTGTAAATTTATCTATATATTAAATAATACCTTAAATTTCCCTCCAAAAATACTTACTTTAGATATAAAAAATTTATAAAATTAATTAAAAATTTTGTTGTACATATTTTTTTTTTATGTAATATTATGTTCTATAAAAATGTGTTAATTTTTATTTTGCAGAATTTAACAAAATGTAGGGGTGTAAGTGAGCAAAACTACTCGGGTATCGATTAAAAAAAAATTCGTTTGAAACTCAATAATTTAATAAATGAACCGAATTTGATTTTTGAGGTATTTGATTCACCAGGCTCGCGAACATGTTCGCGTTTGAGCTCGAACAAGTTTGCGAGCTCAGACTCGAATAAGTGATAGTGTACTATTTATGTTATAATATAATACAAATAAATAAGGGAAAATAAATTAATAAAAGAACTAAACCCTTTTCCTAAAAACAATTAAATAAATAATCAAACCCGACTTTACAATCTTATAATATTATATTTACATTTTGTGTAAAAACAAAGGTTATAGATAATGTGGACGAAGACGAACTATCTAGCCTCCTTAATCAAATATATCCATTGCACGAACTGAATAAAAGAAAATTGAAATTAGTGTTTCCTCGTAAGCAACAAATTCAACTTTTTTTTCTTTCCACTAAGGCTGCAAATGCGTAACCATATTGCAAAAGTGGAGGATTAAATCTAACTGCTTATAATTAATTAATCCCGCTAATCTCGTCCATGATGTGGAGCAAAGCTGGAAATGGGAAGCTAATTTGGGACTAATTCAACATTTAATTAATTAATACAAGTTATTAGTCTTAATGTTTGGGTGTGAGGGCAAGCTGGAGTGGAGAAGCGGCGAAGTGAAAGCGTGCACTTAGTGAATGGGGATCAGAGGGGGCGTCGCATCGGCGGCCCTCCACGTTTTTGAGAGTCGTTTTTCTGCTTACATAAATTATTTCTCTATGCATTCTGTGCGTGTTTGCTATTAATTCACTATTGCGGTCTTGACCTTTTAAACAAAAAATATTAGATTCCTTCCACAAATTAGTTGACGTCATCATCATCAGACTTAAAAGTAATTCTATTCTATATTATAGTTCGATTTTCATGAAACCATCCACAGATTTATTTTGCGAAACGGATCTTTCTACTCCATCCAAAAAAAACTAGTGACTCAGTTCTACTGCTTTAAAACATTTCAAAACTTATTATTTAATAAAAATACATGTCTTTGAAAATAGTCCAGTATGGAAAAGCTCCTCACCTCCATGCTTCTGCTAAAAAAGAAGAAAGACAGTGATATTCTTATGAGTAAATAAAAATATGGATCATTATTAGCAAGATAAAAAAAATACCAGTATTATTTGCTAATAAGAGAAGTATTATTTATGCTACTCATGCTTGAATGAGTTCTCATTCATCACCTCTAAGTGGATGAGAGACCAGTGTTCGAATCTCCAACCTCTAAATTCCCCAACTCAAAAAAGAAAAAATACCATTTACCATAAACAAGAATAAATAGTATTATTTATAATAAAATAAAGTATACTAAACAAAAAGTACCAATTCGAGGTTTCAAGTCAAAATATGTAGCATGAGAGAGAAAAAAAAAATATATAAAATAAAATAAAAAGAAAGGGTTCCCATTATTTTGGCAAATTTTGAGCCTCAAATAAGTCGTCAGTTCTTATTATTCTATTTCCTTTTTTTTTATTTAAATGATATTTACAGGTTATGTTATCACAATAGTTTCAAAATAAAAATAAATACAAACAAATAAACACGAGAATTTTTTATATAAATAATTTATTGATAAATTATTGTATTATTATCTAATTTTTTTTTTCCCATGATCATTGACCTTATTATCCTATCTTTTTACTCATTGCTAACCGTAACGAAAATTTATCTACGACTTAAAATGTGGAATATTATTCGTTTAGGAGATATGCTATATTATTAGTGAAGCTTCAAATTAATTTATTAATAGTAGATCGACAATACTCTTAAATTTACTTACATTTGATTGTGGTGTGGTTGCAAAATGAGAGAATAAATTCCATAATATTTGGAATCATTCGTATCCAACATGGTCAGTTTCATTTTCATACCCATATTCATCTCATCTATTTTCAAACGCATAACCATAATAATTCTCTATAATTTAATTAAAACCCAACCTAATTTTGATACAGAAAGGCCTATAGACAGCCTCCAGGAGCCGAAGAAGACAATTAACTATATGCAAAACCTAGTTTCCGCGTGCACATATTAACATTATTATTTTACAACAATAATTCTCTCTCTCTCTCTCTCTCTATTTTCGTTGTGTATCAAATCGAAGGATTAATTGCCCCCTACACTCTCATCATGACACGGCTGTATATATCTATATTGTTTATGGAAATTCATAAGACCTAGATATTAAGAAATACTTTTTAGAAAAAATCACATTATTTCAATAAAAACTATTATTGTAGGACCAATAATATTGAGTCGTGCAACCATTTTTTGAGAGAATAAAATAAGGGAGGAACCGAACATATATACGTAAGCAGTAGTGCAACGTTTACTATGGGCCTATGGCGGAGTGTGTTGAATGTGTGTATAATATTAACATATAATTGCGGAAGGAGGCGTGTGCGTCATCAACAATAATACATTACAATATTGTGTTAGATTATGATGATAACGACTTTAGCTTTTTTATATATAGGTTTTATCATTTGAGCTTAATCATCCGGTATGTATTAATGGTTAGGTTCGAATAAAAAAAGTAGATTTTTTTTAGTTGGAACTAGGAAAAAGTAAGCTCAGATTAATATTTCAGTTGGAAGAAAAGTTAACCTGAATGGATTGAATCGATGGTATGATTGAAACGCCCACACTAGTAAATTTATGACTTTATAGCATCATAATTTACTTTTAGTATTGAAATTCATATTTGGAATCGATTTAAGTATATAATTGTATCTAAATAAAGCATTTAGTACACTTCAATGAAGTGGGAACATCTTTAAATATTGCTCAAGTAGGATAATAATGTATTTTGGTTATTTGAATTGATTAACGTATAAAACAAGAATGTGATGTATTTTGGGTTAGTTTATTTTGAGAGAACAAGTTTTTCCTATATATATTTAATTGTTTTGAAAAAGTAGGAGACATAATTAATTGATGTTAGAGAAACAAGGAATTCATAAAATTATTCGTGTAAGATTAAAGTTGCAAATCGAAGATTTTGGGTTAGGCTTGAAAATTTTCATTCTTGGAAAATTTTAGGTTGAATTAACTTAAAGCCAATAATTTAATTTAAAATCTGGTGAACTCAGCTGTTGAAGATGTTGGTAAGGAAGATGTGGAGTTTAGAGTTAGATGAGTAATGTGTGGCGTCATTTGGATTAAAAATGATTAAAGAATCTTTTGGTATATACAAGAAGGCGGACTGCATAAATGCTTGTCAACTAAGGTAATGAGTAACAACTAACTAGAGTTAATTAATAGTCAACTACGGTGCAGCTCCATATTAACGGAGATGGAGATTCTGTTCCCCACACAAAAGTAGAAATACGTAACTCAACAATAATACACATACGTGCATGTATGTAGATATATATATATATACATACTAAATTCTCACACTTGGCAGCTTCTGTATGCGTACATGATATGAACCTCCGTTTGTCAGTTTGTGACGCTGCGGGCAGTTGTACTTGCTCTGCTGTAAGCATTTTATATATTATAATATATTTATATACATGCCTTAGTGTGTTCTTGCAAAGATGTCTCCTGGAAGGTTAGAATTGTATTAATTAACAAAAAGTGAAAGCAAACAAGGGATTTGCATTGGTGGGGTCCTTTGATGCAATATAGGCTATATAGCATAAAAAGAGATTCTTCCCCACCCCCATTATATTCTTGCATCTCATTTTCTTTTCTTTCCACCCAGAATAGCAAGATTACGTGTGAGGTTAGAGGAAAAAGTAGAAACCCAACAACTGTTCCCTTTTCTTCTTCTCTTGTGTGTGTGTTAATGGTGGTGTTACCCAACTTTTTGTTGTGGATGATGGACTCGTTAGAATTATGAGAGGTAATGCAGTAGCTTTCACTTTTGTTTTTACATCCTTGTTGCTCTTTTGTGATGCTTTTAGTTAGTTCATAATTCTTGTTTAAACTGCTCTAATTAATCATCGTAACCTTTTCATTTGTTTCTAAGATTTCTTTTAGAATTTATACTGATCTTGCTTCAAAGCAGCAGCACCTTTTGATCCCCTCTTTATATATATATAAATATAAATATATAGCTGTTGGTGAGTTTTTTGTCTCTTCACTTGCATCATATAATGGAAATGCGCTTGTGATTGCAGTTGGAAATAAGTTTTTATTGATAATGCTTGGTACACGAAGAGTGGGTGTGATCGGATTTTGGAAGACCAAGGACAGCAATCCTTCTTGGAAATTCCTCTTCTTGTTTTTCATATTCAGACTGCTTCTATGTTTTGGATCCTGATATATTCTATTCTTCACTGCAATTTCCTGAATATATAATCATATACATAGATTGATGAACAATATTAATCATGGGAGATGGTGCCTTGTCACCTAATATTTCAGACAGCGCCATTGATTTCAATCTCATAAGTGAACTCTTGTTCGATGGATTTTGGTTAGAAGCAACTGATGCTTCCACTTTCCGACAGCCTAATCCCACCGATACCAACTCCACCTTCCCCCCCTCAGATTTCAATATAGTTAGTTTGAATCCCTATCAAAACCATCAAGATCTCTCAAAACCAAGTTTATTCGGTCATCAAGAAATGGATGAGTGTTCTTCACTACCACTGCACCAATCTGCAAAGGATGACGAATCCCAGATCAGTACGAGGTTATGGGTTGGTCCGAGCAGAGATGCAGGGCATGATAAGTCTGTTAAGAAGCGGTTGGTGCAGGCTATCAACTTCTTGAAAGAGTCGATTCCAGACAAGGATGTTCTTGTTCAGATTTGGATTCCTGTTAAGAAACAAGGCAAGCAAGTGTTGAGAACTAGTAACCAACTGTTTTCACTCAACCCAAGCTGCAAGAGTCTTGCCAACTACAGAGATGTTTCACAGACTTACCAGTTTGTAGCAGATGAGGATTCTACAGAGTTTGTCGGGTTGCTTGGCCGCGTGTTCTTGAATAGGTTGCCTGAGTGGACCCCCGATGTCCGGTTCTTTAGAAGGGAGGAGTATCCAAGAGTGACACACGCGCAGCAATGCAACGTTAGAGGGTCGCTCGCGCTTCCTGTTTTGGAGCAGGGTAGTGGTGTTTGCTTGGGGGTGGTTGAGGTTGTCACAACTCGACAGAGAGTCGATTTTCATCCTGAACTCCAAAATGTCTGCAGAGCACTGGAGGTTGTGTCTCAATCTTCATATATTTTGATCAGTTTCTTGAAATTAACTAATCTGTCATTGTTCTATGTAAGCTACACAAAGCACATACATATACTTTTGATATTCTTATTGATGACTTTCCACTGTTCTTGGTACTATAAAAATAACTCAAATGATTATGGTGATAGTTTGGTTTTACTTAATCTTGTATCATGGTAAGAGATGTTGTAGCTCTCTTTGTCTGATAATTTTATTCTATTGCAGGCTGTTGATTTGAAAAGTTCTAACATTCTTAGTCTTTACAATATAGAGGTAACAAATTCTAATTCTTTTTAAATTAATCTATACCTATTTTAAAAGTGTGTTATTCTTTCAAATTTTTCGGCTCCTATTTTATCCCTTCTAAATATTTGATTCTAATAAGAATAGTGTAATTATCTATACATATATAATATAATTACATTTATTTATTTTATTATTATCTACTAGAGTTGTACTTATCTATATCTATAAATAATATAATTTATTTTTTATTTATTTTAAAATTATTTGTTTGACTTTCACATTTTCTGTTACAGAAACCCAATATAATGTAGCATTATTGTATAATTTTTTAATTCATACAACCTCGTACAATTTAGTAAAGTTAAAAAATATTGACTCAAAACTTAGATTGCTATAAAAACTTAAATGTTTGAATATAATTTGTGATCATATTCGATTATATAAAAACCAAGTATAATAGATATATAGCTAATCCTTTTAGACAATATAGATAAAAGCATTGTAGTTCAAATGAAATAAGAAATTATTTCCAATTGCAATAATTGAAGTGAGGCCAATCAAAGATGAAAGAAAATAAATAATGATTGTAGGTGAGTTGTAAGAAAAGTAAAATATTAATATCATAAAAATAATTATGAAGATTACACTAAAATGTTAAACATGTTATAAAGAAGAAAAAAATATATCATTGAGATTTCAAATTACCTTAATTCAATGTTTGATAAACATATATTTGAAGAAAAAACAATAAAAAAAAGCTTTAAATCAATCAAGGTCGTCAAACAATAAAACATCAACATAATGTAATATAATTCACAATATAACTTATTGACACATGTTAAAATATTTTGTATCAATTTTTACTCTCTCAAAAATAGTATTTTAACTTTCAATAAATTAAATAATATCTTCAAAAGAATATTAAATATTTCATTAAATATAATATATCTTATGATAAACTCATGCTAACAAATGTTTAGATAATACTTGTCAAGACTAGATAGAGAATAGTTGTTTGATTGATTAAATCCATTAATTTTTAATTTATTAAATTGATAAAAAAAATGTCATGCTAGAATTATAGTTTTGTAAAAACAAATAGTTAAAAAGGAATAAAGTTTATGTTTTTTTATGATGTCATCATTTTAACATAAGGAAGGTACAGCTTGCGTTGCATGTAATGATAACGGATACATTAAAACATTCTCAACTGTGAGACTTATTCTTAATACACAGTGTGTTTATATCAGGACCATGATGACTCTTACCAAGGCACCCTTACAGAGATCAGAAATGTCCTGAAATTTTCATGCGATACATACAAACTGCCTTTGGCACAGGTGTGGGCGTCATGCTTTCACCAACGCAAAGGCGGTTGCCGGCATTCTGATGAGAACTATGCGCGCTGTGTTTCAACCATCGACTCAGCTTGCTATGTTGCTGATCCACGCGTTACTGGCTTTCATGAAGCGTGCTCACAGCACCACCTGCTCAAAGGCGAAGGTGTTCCAGGGAGAGCATTCTTGACAAATCAATCATGTTTCGCTGAGGACACAACAGCTTTCTCTAAGACAGAATACCCTCTTGCTCATCATGCTAGGGTGTTCGGTTTGTGTGCTTCTGCAGCTATACGCCTCAGAAGTGCACGCAATGAGGCCACTGATTTTGTTTTGGAGTTCTTCTTGCCACTCAATTGCAAAGGTGCTCAAGATCAAATGATGATGCTACAGTCCTTGTCCTCTGTTATACAGGAGATGTGTCGGAGTTTACGCGTAGTTACAGATCAAGAGCTGGCTCAAGAAAGCTCACAGAGAGAAAGGGACAGCATCTTAGCTGTTGAATTAGGTGACGAGAAGCAAATGGTAGATCCCCAGCAAAAGGGTAAGGAGGGTTCCGGTTTTTTGGCTCATCATATAGTAGAACAGGATGGTGAGTTTAAGCTGACCACCACAAGGGATAACTCGGGTTTCGACTTGCATCGTGTGCCTGCAAGTCTTGAACAGGGTCAAATTCAGCAGGATTCTGTAGCAAGAACAAGTGAAGGTAGTGGAAGCTTTTCCTTGACGGTGGGAAATTGTTCTAAAACAAGTGAAAAGAAGCAGAAGAGGACTGATAAGGTTGTTAGCTTGGAAGTTCTGAGGCAGTATTTTGCTGGGAGCTTAAAAGAAGCAGCCAAGAACATTGGAGGTATCACGAAATTTCTTACTATTTGAGTCGGTTAATGCAGCGATCCATGCGATATTTGGTTTTTATTCTAGTTGTTTGTCTGCTTATATCACTTTTTCCTATTTCAGTTTGTCCAACTACATTGAAAAGAATATGCAGACAGCACGGGATCACCCGATGGCCTTCTCGAAAGATCAAGAAAGTTGGCCACTCTTTGAGAAAGCTTCAACTAGTGATCAATTCAGTCCAAGATTCAGAGAATTCCATTCAACTAAGTTCATTCTATAACAACTTCCCAGATTTTGCCTCTCCAAATGTTCAAGGAATTAATAATCACCTTTCAACTTCAAAGGCGAGTGATCATTTGCAGGAGGCGAACAATCTACCCGAGGGTAACTTTTTAAGTACTTCCTCCTCTGGCAGTCACAGCTCCAGTTGTTCCACCGGAGTGAAACAATCACCGTTCCCTGTCAAGAGCTCCAGCAATGGAGATGACATCTCGACAGAACTGACTGGGGGGATGTTAAAGAAAGCAAGGAGCGATGCAGAATTGCATGGGAAAGGCCGAGAGGAAACTAAGTTTATGATCAGATCATACAGCCACAAGTATTTGACAGAAGGTGCACCTAATGGAGCTGCAGCTGTGCCAGAGAACAACAATCCGGCGAATCATGAGGCTCCTTTTAGAGTAAAAGTTGCTTTTGGGGAAGAAAAGATCCGGCTCAGTTTGCAATCACACTGGGATTTAAAAGAACTACGGGAGGAGGTGTTGGCACGGTTCAACATAGACAATGGCAATAATTTTAACTTAAAATATCTTGATGATGATGCCGAGTGGGTGCTTCTGACATGTGATGATGATCTTGAAGAATGTCGAGACATATACAGATCGTCGAAGAGCCGAACCATCAAATTGGCTGTAAGTCAAGTCTGTCACCCTAGTCTTGGAAGCTCATTTGGTAGTGATAGGCCATACTAGGGTGGCTTGTTTACCCCAATTGTTTCTTGAATGTTTATGGTGCAAGGAGTTTATGTGTTTGTTTTGTTTTTCTCATTTGTAAGTGCTAGAAACAATAACTTATGTAACAATGTGTGCAGTAACTTATGTAACAATGTGTGCAGTATGTTATTTGAAAAAACAGTCACTTTTCATGTTTCTAATTAATTCTTTGTTTGTGTTTGAAGTCCTGCAGTATGCTAAAAGTCTCACAGATCTGAAATCTGCATTCGACATATCACACCATACAAAAAATGATTACAATTTTCTTACCATATTACTAAGCTCTTTGTCACGACCTCGGTTCCCTCATAATCATTTACGGTCATGACTTCTACATAATCTGTAGAATAATAGATAGTACAATTGTAATGACTTCTGTTCCTTTGAAAAGATCAACGGTCATTATCTCCACTTTATGATAATCCATTGATATTAGATGAAATATGGAAGAAGAATGAGAAATAGAGAAGAAATGGGTTTTGGGAAGAATTGAGAAAGAGGAAGAGAAGAGTTGGAACTAGAGAGTGTGTTGAGGGAGAAAAACATTCTTTGATAATTTCTTTCTTGTTTTTGACATTCTCAACTATAGGCTATATATATAAGTAATCGTAATATCTCATAAGCATGGCATAAACAAGCGGGACAAACTATAAAATAAAACTTGGGATAACAATATTTCCATCTTCAACTAAATAAAACAAAAGAAAGTATTTTGCCTAAGCAACATTGAATAAATCCGTCTCCAACTCGACAACTCCATTTGGTAGGTATATGACACTCTTCTATGATTCTAAAAAATGGACATACAAAATCTTTCTTCGTCATTTACTATAACTACCTCTACATCAAGCACTTAGTTATACATGTCTCTTTTACAACAAGAAGAGCAAACTTGTGCATCAAAAGTCTTGTTAATTTGCAAGTAATCATGTTCTTGGTGGAAGTGGATAAGCTCGATTCACTTCCTGCCTCTGGTGATTTGGAGAACGATACTGCAGATGTTGTTGGACGCGTCGATCAGCTGCATGATAACTAGAATGCACCCTAGGCTGTCTAGGCCTCTCTTTAGCAGTATCTATTGCTTCAAGTGTCTCAACAATCTCCTGCATGGAAGGTCTGTTTTTCGGTTCATTTTCAAGACAATTCAGAGCAAGCTGAGCTATTTGTAATGCAGGTCTTGAAGGATATCTTCCTTCCAAATGTGAATCCATCACACTCTTCAATTTCCTCCTGTCTTGTAAATTTGGCCTTATCCAGTCAACCAGATTATGTTGTTTAGGCGGACGATTTGTGTCAAGAGCCCGCAGCCCTGTCAGCATTTCTACCAACACCACGCCAAAACCATAAACGTCGCTCTTCACATACAAATGCCCTGAACAGACAAGAATGCCATTAGGATATGATTTGTTTTTTTTCCCCTAAGCTCAAAAGATTTAGCCTAAACTACCTGTTGCTACATACTCTGGGGCAGCATAGCCGCAAGTTCCCATGACCTGTGTCGAAACATGAGATTTACTAGCTGTCGGACCCATTTTTGCAAGCCCGAAATCAGATAACTTGGCATGATATGACTGAAAGCAACAACAGAAACAAACAGAATCAGAACAGTTTGATTGTGGTAGTTAAATTATTACGTATACGATGAGTGAATGAGAAAGAAATTATTACCCCATCTAGCAATATGTTTGATGCCTTAAAATCTCTGTAGATGACTTTTCTATCTGAAGCATGCAAGAATGCTAGACCTCGAGCTGCTTCCATCAATATCTTAAGCCTAGTATCCCATGGAAGAGGCTGAACAGCAGCACCCCCTAATTATCAGCAGCAACAAATATTTATCTCATCTCATCCCATTCAATACAACAACCAAATGATATATGAAGCAGTCTCAGAATCCTTACTTCCAAAGAGATGATTCTCTAAGCTGCCTTTCTGCATGAATTCATAAACAAGCAGCAATTCTTTATCTTCCCAACAATAACCCAGCAACCTAACCAGATTAGGATGAGAAAGCCTTCCAAGAAAGTTCACCTCAGACTGCACATAAGATGGAAATCACTTTTAATTTCACTACATTATGTACAGATGAAAAACCCTTCACACATACACACACACAGAGTAAGATAACACACACCTGCCATTCTTGAAACCCCTGCAAGCTTTCAGAATTCAACTTCTTGACAGCAATGACAGTTGAGCCAGAATTTCCGTTTCTGGAGTCGAGCCACCCTTTGTATACCTTCCCAAATCCACCCTCTCCCACAACCGTATCACTGCGAAAGTTTCTGGTGGCGGCCCTCAGCTCCGAGAAGGTGAAGATCCTCAAATTGGGGTGGGGCAGCATCTGCCCTCTAGG
>AYJT01084643.1:0-10376 GCA_001278415.1 Ocimum tenuiflorum | reverse complement strand
TTAAATTGGAAACATTCGATATTGGTTACATTTCAGTTTTATCCAGCAGGTGAAAACTTGGCCAAATTGATCTAGTAATTTCTTAATTTTTTTCTGGTCCATCACTGTCTGCAAGAATTATGTGGTCTTTTGTTTGCAGCTAATTCTACTTTTTTAACATTGAGCAATTTCTTTAAGATTGACTTGGAATATTATAATGGCCAAGAACATCCACCAAGAAACCACTTATAAAGAAGGTGATTAGGCATTCTCTTGTCCTGGGTATTTCATTTTTACATGTGTTTGTGAAGGCGCGCATGTGTGCACTGATATGATAGAATAAGAATAGGCTGAATAGCTAGTATCGTATATCATATGTCAAGAAGAAATCATGACTTGACTGGAAATAAAATCATGGTGGTCTATTTCCTTATCATTATTATAAACAGCTTATAGATATAAAAATTGTCGTGAAGGTTGTCAAATTCATTGTTTCTAAATTACCTGGTATGGATTTCAGGAAAGGTGATAATTGAATAATAGAGTTATATGGATTCGTAGGAAGGTGAGATAGAAGCATTGTTTTATAATCATGCTGCGTGGACTCTGGACACTCTGTTTGGGCTACATCTATATGTCCCAAGATGTTCTCAGCGACTGAATTAGCATATTTATGATGAAGTTTTTTCAGTTTCCACTGGCCTTGGAAGTCCTGTGTATCATTTCCCTTTTCTGAAATTTAGTCAGTCTTTAAATTCGGCACTTCTGCTGGTTACAAAGTCATCTTGCCAAATTCTCATTTGCGTAGCTGTATGAATTTTGAAGTGTTGGAATGGAGAAGGGAGTGTCCTCCTCTGGCCCTGAATATTTTACTTCAAACTTAGGCTGTGGGATTTGTGTCATGTCTGCATTTTGTTCTAATTAATACATAGTACTCCTTTGAAGTTTATAGTGCTTGTGCTTCTGCAGATGAAGAAGATCGTATAATCCTAGACGCCCATGCAGTTTATGGAAACAAATGGGCTTCAATTGCAAAACTTCTCCCAGGAAGAACAGATAATGCTATAAAAAACCACTGGAACTCTACATTAAGACGTAAATGTGTGAAACGTACGGGTTCAACTCCAGCAGCTGATCAGAAATTATCAGACACATGCACTGACTGGATGAAGGCTTCTATAGAAGAAACCCCATCGGGTCCACCTCCTAACTCATTCAAATCCTTAGAGATAGCAGAAATGGCAACAATGGCTTATCAACCAAAGTCATCCACCAACAAAGCTCAGACCTCTGCAAACTGTCATATACTCGAGCCAAATCTACCACTGAGGTCCTCAGATACAGAGCACATGAGAGTGATAGATGAAGATCAGCCAAAGCAGTATGAAGGCAATACAATTACCTCTGCAAGCAGGTATTTTCTGAAACCGAGTCCAACTCCTGCCGAAAATCATCGCCACTCTGATAAAGGGACACAACTTGTGGTTTCTCACCCAGTTGCGAAATTTGGAGCATTCAACGTCTATAATTCTTCTAGCCACGACGCAACACTCTCAGGGACAGTTCTGCTGCAGGGATCACTGGTCCAAGCATCCGAATTGGATTCAGGATTATGGAAGTTTGTTGATGGTGAACACATAATTCCATCACAATGTGGCCATGGTTGCTGTACAGCTTCCGCAGAGAATACTTGTCATAGATCATTGTTGGGACCAGAATTTGTTGAATACAAAGAAGTGCCCAGTTTGTCAAGTCCAGAGTTCATTTCCGTGGTGACGGATTTGAATAACATTGCCTGGATTAGAAGTGGTCTTGAGAATACAGGAAGGCCTTCGGGTGAAGGTGATGGCGATAGCCTAATGCTGCATGCAAGGAACGTGGAACAGAACGTGAGAAACGAGCAATTTGTAGTCGGTGGAAGAAACATATTTAGTAGCATTACGAGGGAAGCGGGATCAACCCAGATGACAATGCCAGCGTGCTGAGGTTGGAGGGTTGATTGATTGAGCATTGCCTGCAGAGCAGCTTTCTAATTTAAGCGTTGGAGAAGATCCTACAAATTTTGGTTAAACAGCTAGTTATAGATGATTTATTCTGCCATTGTTCTTCACAGCAAGACCTTTATCGTCTTCTCGTTTGGTTTCTTTATGTATATAGTCTCTCACCTTTATAAAGGCTATCATTATTGCACAAGATTGAAATTCATTGGAATGGGACTGGAAAATTTACATGAAATTATTCTATGAATTAAGAATTATATTATGCTGATTTGATGGCTAATATACGTCTTCAAATCTTGGAAATTTTAATCACATGATCTTGTGTAGACCATTGCATTTACACAAAAAAATGAAATGGTCATGTAAGTGTGGTGGAAACTTCCCACGATGTCATAAATTGTTCCTTTCTTGATCTATTAGGCTACCCACACTAAGTGATTTAACCCAGTCATTTAATAAAATAGGATAATTTTACTAATTGTAGCTCCAACTTCGACAAACTTATTCTTATTGTGTGCAAAAGCACTTTGAGTTCTCGTTAGAAAAGCGCAATCTTCACACCTTATTAGAAAAATGCAGTCTGCAACATTATGTACGCAATAAGTTGAATATAAAAAAAATAATGTCGAAAGTCCTTATGTAATCCTACATTAAAATGCATCGCTAAACTCGCATGTCCCCTAAACATACTCTTATTTATAATGAACTACAAATTGTTCATTAGTTTGATTTTATGGATAAAGATATAAAAGAAAAACAAAAGCAATATATTGTTCCTTAAAAATCATTATCATTAAAGTCTGGAGGCTGCTGCCCATATTTGAAAAAAGAGAGAGAGAGAGCAAATTTCTCTTTGGAACTTCAGTAGAGTTTTTTCTTTTCTTTTTGACAACACTTACGGGATTGCCATTTTATTCTTGTAATTTTCCGATATTACAGTTTTTCTTTTAAAAAATGAGATTTTCTACTTTATTCTTGTAATCTACCGATTTTACAAATAGAGAGAGAGATATGCCATTTTATTGTTGTAATTTTCCGATATTACAATTTTTTTTTAAAAAAAATGAGATTTGGTAAGTAGATAAGACGAGGTTTTCCTTTTCCTAATGCGAGAACTCGACATGTAGCCCGCGCACATATAAATAGCACATGTCTAATGAAAATCTGAATACTTTGAAAAAATTGGGCGACAAGATTCGCAAGAAAGAATTCGCCCGCCCGCTACTGCTAGAGGGGGTTTATAAAGACTGTATATCCTCACCGACGCTAGTGTGTGTGTATATTTCTCTTTACAGACAAAACAGCTGGTTTTTCCGTGCTTCTGCTTCTCTGTCCCATCAACTGACACTACTTACCTCCCTCATTCATAACAAGAGAGAGAGAGAGAGAGAGAGAGGTCTAGTTAATATTTTGCATTCACATGAAGACTTTTAATCCGGGCTTATTCAAAGATGTCAACTTTACAACACCCCACTAATGCCCATTTGGACTCAGCCACCCACTGCGACAAAGACGGCGGCGCCGAGCACCAATTAGCGGATGCGATTGAGATTATCGTTGTGGCGGAAAATAAAAATGGCGATGATAAGCTTGTGGATCTGGAAAGCAAGCTGCATTTGGCTAAAACTGATACTGAGAAGGATTGCCGGATATGCCAGCTCAGCGTGGATGCAGCCAATCAGGACTCAGGGATCCCCATTGAACTGGGATGTTCTTGCAAGGATGATTTGGCTGCTGCTCACAAGCAATGTGCTGAGGCCTGGTTCAAGATTAAGGGAGATAGGTAAGTCAAGTCCACATATATATTTGTCAAAGCTTTCATCTTTCGTGATATCCATCTCTATTTCACTTGAAGAGGAGCTGTTTTTGGTGTTAACTGTTGTATGTTAAGTTGCTGATTTGGGAGTGGGTGAGGTGTTGTATTCTTGATTGTTTTGTGTTTCTGTTTTACTGTGTAATTTCAACCAGATCTTGATTATATAATACTCCCAAAGGTTCACAAGGTAGAAAATTTGGAATTTCTACTTTGGATATTTTGCAACTTTAAAGGGTAAAAGGAGAAAACGATTTTTTTGGGGGGAAAAAAGGCACCAGAGTAAAAGTTGGAACCAGCACTAGTGAACTGTTTTCTTTTTGGTATTATGAGCATCTGATTTATCTTTCAATCGTGGTGAGTTTATAGCAATGGGATGTTACTACTTTTATTTATCTGATATCTACTGGAATCTCATAACTGAACCATTCTGGCTGTTCAAACCTTACTAAATATAACATGCATCAATATGTCTCTCATCTTATTAGATGTATCCATATCTAACTGTTTATTCCTGTCTCCAAGTATGACTACCTGCATCTTCGTAATGTTTATACACTCGTATCTATTATCCTACTTATAAAAATTTTGTTTAGAATGCCAGCGATTACTTGCGAGTGTAGTTAACATCTGATCTGACCATATTGATTGAAGGTTGCTAGTAGTAGAATGTGGTGTATCTGAATCGAATTTGAAGTTCTTTGATTGCTGGTTTACGTGTCCTTGTATCTCTAGGATATCGTATCTGTCCTGCTATATTTTATAACAAAATTCATCATTTCTTACTACTATGTTAGAGGACACAGGGCGAAGTGAAGGTATAATAACAAAAGTGAGCCATTACTTAATTTTTACAAGGTTGTTCACCTTGATTTATTAATGTATCCAACATCAAACAAATCTAAAAGCTATATTTTCGTGCTTGTAATGGAGAAAACTTCATATCAGATCGTTCATTCTATTGATCTCACAACTGAGGCTTGTTGTACATAACATCTCTATATCCTAAGTTTTTGAGCCTTTGAACATGAGAGTAATCTTCTTGAGGAACAGAGAAAACTGAATTTTTTTTATCATTCCACTATAAATTACTTCCAAACATACAGCTGCTGATTGTTCATAGTGCTCTATAACATAACTCTTCTGCGATATTCTGATTGAACATGCCTGCAGAGTATTTCTCTTTATGAAAGAAAAGACAAGATTATACTTGCCCCATTTTCTAAAACAACAAGCTGTGTTTCTTTTAGGTCTGATAAGAACTATTGCAATGCATTTTGTACATCACACCATCCATTAAAAATTTTCTGTATGTGTTTGCAGAACCTGTGAGATCTGTGGATCCGTTGCACAAAATGTGACTGGAGTAATCGAGGCTGAGCCGACAGAGTCATGGAATGAAATGAACGATGCAGCAGCTGCCGCTGCCACAGCTTCTTCACCCTCAAACCAGTCACAAAACTTCTGGCATGGCCACCGATTTCTCAACTTTTTGCTAGCTTGTATGGTGTTTGCATTTGTCATATCCTGGCTTTTCCACTTCAACTTACCTTCTTGAAACCTATAGGGCTAGGGCTGCTCAAATCATAAACGCATAAGCACACTCTCTAAACTCTGGATTAATATTTCCTGCCTGCGCTTATCATCATGTGTGATAGGGGATCTATATTAAAGATAATGGCCTCTGTTTACGGTCCGATTTTGCTAGTTGCATCTGGTAACCCTATCTTGGATAGAGGTGTGTGTAATTCTTTGATGCTGTTGGAATTCGCAGTCATCATAAAGTTTTGTCTGCGATTATGTATATGTAGGTTTATACTAAGGTTCTTCGATTCTTGTACGTGAATAAATAAATATATACTTTAATCTTGTTAGGATGGCCATGGTTGAATTTGATACTTCAAATGACTCAGTGTGGAACTATTACTGCTAAGTCTAAAATATTTACTTAAGATAGAAATTTTGAATTAAGCTCTACTCGTTATTCCTGCGTAGACTTCTGAAAAAAAATGGTAGCAAGACATGCCGAAGAATCTAGCTTTACTTATTTGAATTTTTTTCTCTAATTTATTATATCTTATTACAAACTTGGACGAATTGACGACAATCTTCAGTTTTTGTTTTGTCTAAAGAATACAAAGCTTATTTCATTCAATACATTTTACAAAAAATTAGAATACAGTAGTATTTCATTGAATACTTGTAAATTATTCTTGAATCTTGACAATCCTTACTGATACGATACTTTTTCCACTACTATTGATTTGTACGCCACAACTTGCATTTTTTACATAATTATTAAGCAAGTTATTTTAACTTTTGCATTCTAATTAATACAAAAACATCACATTTATTATTTTTCAGAGTTACATAATTTTGAAATATGGATTATGAATTTTATAATCATAAATCTTCGGGAAGAGAGGTAGTCTAGCATCAAAACTAATAATTGATTCCGTGATCAAATAAATAACACTAATCATGTGATGTAGTCTTCACTATATCCTAATCCAAATTAAGGTGAACGTTGGACCATGTAATTTTCAAGATTCGAGACTAAAAATATACACAAGCAAACAGAGATAGCCCGCCGATCCATCAACATTAAAAATTTAAATTCACGAGGAAATAAATAAAGAATATACGTCACCGGAAGGATAATAAAATTGACTAGAAGGTAAAAGAATATTATAATTAAATTATAAAGGACTTTTATATGTTGACTTGTGTGTGGCTACGAAATTTAACTCAACATCACAACCCTGGTTAAGGGGCGGCGGAGTTAGATACAGTGGACTGAGTGGGATCTCACATCTACAGCAAAATAAAGGTCAAACTTTCAATTGTTTCATCAATGATCCAAAAATTTTCAATTACATTATAATTATTTAAATTTTTCATTACATAAATTTTGTTCAATTATATGATACTACAGATTATTTTATCCGCGACAAAAAGATGATTTACATCACCAAATTGTTCAATTTTAAATTTTAATCTGTTTTCTATTGCCACAATAAACTGGTGATATAAAAGTCCAATGATACACAGTCAACTTTCGGCCGTTAAAAAAAAACAATTGATTATATATTTAAAGAAAATTTATATATTTTATTATATAATTGAAAATTCAATTATTTGCCATATATAAAAAAATCAAATAATTTATTATGCAATCGAGAGTTTTGATCCGAAAATAAATTTTGGTCTCTCCGAAAATGAAAGTTAAAATCATATATCATCAATTTGAAATAAGGATTATTCAGCGTTCAAAATGAAAACGCAACTATAAGCTACAACTATGCCTTGAGAAACGTGCGCACAGCAAATTTATTGGTAGAGCGAAGAGGATGCAGATACCGGTTACGCTTTTTCTTTGGGTTATATTTTTGTAATATTCTTTTAAAATTTAATTTTGGATATTTTAGTTTAGCTTTACAGATATATAAATGTAATTTAATTAGATAAAAATGAGGCACTATAATATTTTTAGAAATTATTACTAATTATTCACAATCAAATATTAATTTTTATAATAATATTCTAAAAAAATTATATAAATCTGTGTGGGCTTAATAAATGTTAGGAATTAGAATATTTTGATTATGTCAGAAATCATGTTAGTAGTATAGAACTGATCTTAGAATGTAGTTTTGTATAGGTCTGAATTATTATAGCATAGGTTTACGGAGAGCTAAAGTTGGAAAATTCAAGACTTATGAGAAATTCAGAAGATCATGTTCAACTGCAGTTACAGGACCACAACTGTGTCAACCCAGCTGCGACCTCCTTAGCTATGAAAGGAATCCAGCTACAGTTCACTTTGAACTGATAGCTGAAGAAAGATTGACTCTAGAGTTAACTTTCAAAAAGAAAGCTGACATCGGAGAATTCTTTCCTTGTCAAGTGAGAAGATCAGCCCAATTGTCTATTCAACAACTGAGACAAAAGAGAAACATTCAGAGCTGACTTTCAGAATGTTTCCTAAAAAGACATTTTGACAGCAGTTATTATCCAGCGGTCCATAGCCAAAAGGTGACGGACCGGTGGATAAAGAACTAAAAAAGCTTGCTAGAAGTACATCAGCGGCTCTCTTATTTGACAACGGATTTATCTACTCAACCCATGTCTTCCCTACGGCTACTATTCAAATCCTAAGAGTATAAATAGATGAGTCAAAAGAAGAGAAGAGACTACTAAAACTCTGCCAATTCTAAGTCATCTGATATATATACTACTCTCTCTCTCTATTCAAAGCACCAAAGCTTTCCGAGTTCTAAACTCGAGACACTGGAGAATCTGAAGTTGTCATCAGCTAAAGGTTTCTGAGAACCTTTCTTCAAACTTCCGTTTAAGAAAGGATATCAACCAATCCATCCCACATTCCTGAAGAGAACAGAAACCTTCATCTCGCAGACCTAAGAATCCTAGGAGTGGATCAGATAAAACTTCAGAGGACTGCAGTGCTTGCGACCAGAAGTGGTAGTAGCTTCCCATTGGAAAAGAATCTTAATTGTAATGTGTATTAAAACACTGCGTACAAAAAAGATTAGTGAATTCCCTTCGTGGAGAATGAAGAGAGGACGTAGGAATTTAAGATCCGAACGTCTATAAATATCCTGTCTCATTTACAATTTTCAGTTATTTGTTTCTCTGAGTGTTGATTTAAAACCCGGCTACCGATAGTAACTGGAGTGTAACTAAAGCAACCCTAACTGATCCTACTCGATAACAAACAGTTTTAAGAAACCCAACTGACTTGTGAGCAAGTCAACTGAGACTAAACCTTGGGTCTACCATTTTCCGCAATTGCTTTATTAACTGACATTTCCGCAAAAGCAACTATCTCTGATTTGGGACCAACAATAAAATCACATAGAATTAACCTCGATATATACAAAAATAAAATTAAAAAAGTATATATTACTAAAATATATAAAATTTTGATGTATCCGCACCAGAAAAAAGAGCACTAAGACATAAACAAATGCCATGGCATATTCTAACCTACACCTACTATATAAAAAACAATAATATTGGAAACTGTAATCACAAATAACATCAAAAGACTGATAATCACTCGAGAAAGGGGACCATGAGTCATAAATTACACATCAAAACTAGCTACTTTGTCCAAAAAACCAGCATCCAAAAATGGGAGATGAAAAAGCTCACGTCTTCACATTTCCTCTCCCCCTCCAGGGCCCTGTGAATTGTATGCTCAAACTGGCTGAACTTTTATGCCTTGACGACATCAAAGTCACATTCCTCAACACTGAATACATCCAACAACGCCTCCACAAGCACACAGATGTCGAAACTTACTTCCAAAAATATCCAAATTTTGCCTTTGAAACTGTCCCTGATGGCCTGCCTCAGGATAATCCTCGCACCGGAGATGAGATCGGGAACCTTCTGAAATCCATGGAAGCTGCCGCCGTCCCGATTTTCCGGCGGATGCTCGTCGGATCTCCGTCGGTGACTTGCTTGATTGCTGATGGGATTTTCACTTTTGCTACTGATGTGGCGGCAGAAACTGGAGTTCCACTTGTGTATTTTGATACCATTAGTCCATGTGGATTTTGGACCTACCTCTGCTTGCCTAAGCTCATACAAGTTGGGGAGGTTCCTTTTAAAGGTTTGTCCATTTTAATTACTCTTCATCTTTTGTTGATCCACAGATGCTGATATAGTGAAAAACAACCTACTGTCTCTCCGTGCAAGTGGTTAACAACCTTTCTTATTGGCATTAAATCATATGTTTGTTACTGTTTGTGATAGTGAAAACTATGCATAGACCACTACAAAAAGGTGAGTTGAGTAGAAAATGGACCAATCTGACATCTTAGCGGAAAACATCATCTGCTACGCTGAAAAAAAGCTCGGTAGGAAATTTTGTGCACAAAATTATTCCCTTTTTAGTATGTGCACAATACCATTTCCTTGGGTTTTTAGTATAGCAGGGAATCCAAATTCCTCCAGCCTGCCTTGTATTTCAAAGTGTCCATTCACCCGAAAACTGATCTGAATAAATTTCTAGTTTCCATAAGCGGGCTCGGGCTTTTTCTAGTTGTTCAAGTAGTGATTCTGACCCTTCTACTTCTAGGGGGAGAAACCCAATGTGTTTTCTTTATTTTTATATTTTTTGTTTCTCTTAACTGAACATCGGCTCTGTTTTTGTGGTTGGTTTGGCATAGATGACAACTTAGACGAGATTGTAACACATCTACCGGGAATGGAAGGCATTATTAGACGGCGCGACCTACCAAGTTTCTGTCGCACCAACAATCTCAACGATCGCATCATACAATTAATTCTAAACGAGGCCAACCGCATCCCTCTGGCTCAGGGACTAATCTTCAACACATTTCAACAACTCGAAGCCCCAGTACTATCCCAAATTCTCAACACCATCTGCCCCAACGTCTACGCCGTCGGCCCCCTCCACTCTCACCTCCAATCCAGACTCCCTTCACATCACACCTCCAACAGCATCTGGGAAGAAGACAACTCCTGCATCTCCTGGCTCAACAAACAGCCCCCAAAATCCGTCGTCTACGTCAGCATCGGAAGCCTCGCTGTCA
>AYJT01084635.1:0-10291 GCA_001278415.1 Ocimum tenuiflorum | reverse complement strand
ATATATTTTTTTTTTTTAAATGTAGAATATTTAAAATTTCATACACATTAACCATATTCATTTGAAGTACGATTTTATTTTAATGGGGAAAATTTTGAGAAATATTACAATTGCTTTTTTAAAATCAACCAAACTCTCAAAATTCTAACAAATTAAGTATATATATTGTATTGATTAATGGTTTATTAACAATTGTCCTATCTTTCAATCATAAGTGATATTATTGTTCATTATGAATCGTACAACTCTTTGTTAATTAAAACATTTAATCAGTCACAAATTTTTCTATGTTCCTAATTATATTATACTTCAATTTTCAAGGTCAATTAGTATAACATATAAAATAAAGTGATACATACTTCAGTTTTGAAGGTCAATTAGTATAACATATAATATAAAGTGATATATATTCTACACACACACAAACACACGCATATATATAAGGCCACATTCACATGAGAACACCCCTTGGTATGAGACACAAAAACAAATATGCACCATTGGATCATTTAAACGTGCGACCGAGATTTATTCGCGCATTGAATATTATCGGTTGCATATGGCACGTGTAATAGTTGCATATAAGGTTATTTTTGTCAAATCGTCATCAATTGCATATAATTAGTTGCATATGGCAGGTGTGGTGGTTACGTATAATCAATTGCGTATATGTGAAATTCCAATAATAACCCAAATTTTCGTTTATGCAATTGCATATCTTACTTGGCGCGAGTTTATATAAGCCGTATGATTGAAGCATCTAACGGTTTATATTTGCTCTCATTTTTCATGATATTTAGTATTCTCATATGAATATATCCGTGTATATATATATGAGTGTGTGCGCGCGCACACATATACGGATGTGAACTATATAGTTAAATTTGAGCTCATAATGTGCATGATATTAAATGATTAAGTTATATATGAATGCAACATTTAAAAATATTGAGGTGTGTGGTAGAGGGTGGCGAGGAATTATCAATGGTAACAAATAGATATTTTTTAATTATCAATGGTAACAAATAGATATTTTTTACTCAAGTTAAGTAATTAAAGGTTGAATTTTAACTCAAAATTTATATCTATATTTATATTAAAATTGTATACTATTAAATTATAAAATATAGAATTATATATATACATATATATGATTTATATTTCGTTAAATTTCATAATCGGTCAATCTAAATATATTTATAATTTTTTTATTCATATCGACTCTTATTAACAAAAGACAAAATTATTATTTATAATTAAAAAATTGACTTTCTCATCTCTAATATTAACTCAAAAAATTAATAATTAGTAATTTATGATTATGATTATGACATATAAAACCAATACTTTATTAGTAATTAACATATATTTGAATTTTTTACAGTTAAACTTATCAAATTATATATAGATTAAATAACATGATTTATCTTGTTTAATCAGTAAAGGAAAATTAAATCATTAGAACTAATGTAGGTGGAAAATATAGGGGATCTAAATGAGATCCGAAGAAAAATTGAATTTAATTGGCATTACTCGTTAATAATAAACTATTCGAATAAATTAAAATTGAATAATTTGATTTATTGTCGTGATGAGAATGAAACATATAATAAGAATGCGTGAGAATATTACTTTTTATATCATGAATTTTTAAAATCTATTTATATAAAAATAAAATAATTTAATATATTTGGATAGTGGAAATAACAAGATCCAAACCAGCACCAATGAAAAATAGTTTCTATGTAAATGGTGAACACATTATAAATCACTAAAAATTAAAATCTAAATTAGTTATTTAATTTATTAAGTAATCTAAGTAAAATACTTTAATTTGTTTTTTCTGATAGAAAGAGTGGGGTTGCACAGGGATAAGAACAAGAACAAATGAAAATATTACTTACATTTAATTATGATTTCATTCATTTAAATATTTCAATTTATGTTATATTTTTATGGTAAAGAATAAAATTTTGATACAACAAATGCAAATAAATATTTAATTCAAATTTATGCATAACGACACACTTATGTAATTATACGAAAGAAAATACATAAGCACCACGCAACAAGTGGGTAACAAACTAGTTTTAGTAAGGAGACATATATGTCAATAAACTTGTATGAGTTCATTCATCGTGTCCAGTTCTCAAAACTAATGGCTAGGTATCTTTAATTTTTTTTAAATTTTGTAATTAAATATAGAGAACAATTAATTGAAAACAGAAAGCAAATCATTGAAGGTCCGAATGACTTTGACACTAAAAGTTTGAGTAATGCATTAAATATTTGTACTTTTTATTTTAATTTGTTTTAAAAATTTCTTCGTGGAATTATTTAAAGACTTTATTTATTATATTTTTTACTTGGTATGCTTGTTTGAAAATCCAAATCCATTCACCAGAATTTACATGTGCAATTAAAGGATTTGGAATAAAAAAAAGTCCCCAAAATAAAAACTTGTGGAATTTGCTTGTGACAGAATGTTGGTGAAAATCTACAGGACATGGAAGAACGGGAGGGTTGTGGAGTTTGAGTTCTAATTTTTGCGTTTATGTGGGTTGTTCTTTTTGCTTCTATCCTTCGTTTATGCATTGCACTGATTAATTTTATTTTTTTAGGTTTTATATTGTGGCTATGAGGTAAAAAAGTAAAAATGATTATTAATTTTAGTTTTTAATAGTGGAGGCTGTAATAAAAAAAATTGATGACTGCACTAAGAATTTCTCATAATTTTTTTAAACAAAGAAGGAAAAATAGTTGATATCATGAGCAGACCAACTCCAAAACAGAGGGTCCAAAATCCAAATAGTCCCATGCTACGGCCGAGCAAAACAAACCAGGCCTAAAAATCAATCGAACCGAAAATTTTCAGTTAACTTAATTTATTGATTTATTTGTTTATTTCATTTTGGGTTTTAATTAGAAAAATCAAACCAACCGACAAATTATTAATTAAATAAATGGTTATTTAAAAAAATTTATAACATTTCAATTTATAATACAACTAATATTTAATTTCTCAATATGCAAAATGATCCCCTTGCCAGAGTCTAAGATGTATTCTTTCAAATTTTCGGTCCAATACTCCAATGTTTTTCCTTCTATATTATTCAATCCAAAATATCCCAATGTGTAAAATCATTCAATTCAATTTTCAAGGTATTGGCCTCAGAAACCAAATAAATGGGGTACAAATTCGAAAAAAATAGATCGATATATTAAAAAATTCCTGCTCAGTGAAATGAAATTTCTTCTCATAGATTTCAAAAAATCTCTGAAGTCTGACATGTGAATTTCTTTTCATATATCCTCCCAGCAGAAGCATGCAACATTAGCCAGGTGATCAACGAGATAAAAAAATCAAAGAATTTGGTTAAAAGAACGAAAAATCATTCTTAGATAATATGGAATGAAGCTATCGGAGATCAGAGGTTTGGAAAGGGTTTATCAGTCACGTTTTATTCAGAAACACGGACCAAATTGAGTAATCATCATATCTCCGAAACACAAAAACTGAAGAAACCATGGATATGGAAAATTCAAAATTGATATTTGATGGAGAGAAATCATCAGAGACTTAAATACATAGGAATCATGAAATTTATCATATTGTTGCAGTTATTGTCTCATCAGATGATTTCTTTTAAAATGAAAAGAAAAATAGAGAAGAAACAGAAATTGAAGGAGAATGAAGGCAGAGGAGAGAACTCATCTGAATAAATAGGGAGAGAAAGTGGTTCAGAAACCCTAAATTGAGGGAATTTGCGTGATGTGATGCGGCGATTTTCTTTAGTGGGCCAACCCGATAAATGCTTCGGTTTTTATTTGGGCCTGGCCCATTATCGTCAATTTAGTATTATCTCGTGCGGAAAAAAAAGATAAATTTGTTACTGCTCCAAAATTAGCCATGGCCAAGTGTCTTGAAAGTTTCGACATTCCGACCGTTCCCGCCATGGATGTTCTCATCCATTCCGATTCCCGGTGTCTCTACTCCGGCGACTTCGCTTCTTCTCGATGAGATCTCAAAAAGTTTGGTCCGGCTCGCTATTATACAAATTCTGGATGGACACAAGGAAGCTTCTAAAAGCATCGTCCGGTACGAGAAACCTCAAATTTGGTAAAGTAGTCCACGCATATCTCATCGTTACCAATCAAGTCTCGCGTAACCGTGTGATCGAGAGGAACTCGTTGATCAATCATTACTCAAAGTGCGGAGATTTAGCGAGTGCTCGCAAGCTGTTCGATAAAATGCGCAAGAGGAATGTCGTTTCGTGGGGTGGCATGATGTCTGGGTACTTGCAGCATGGCCACCCTCGAGAAGTTTTGGAGCTTTGTAGGCAAATGGTTAGATTAGAAAAGCTTAACCCAAATAACTACATTCTACCGATGGTCCTCTCGTCGTGTTCGAATGATGGATTGTTGGATCAAGGCCAGCAATGCCATGGATATGCATTGAAATCTGGATTGATGTTTCATCAATATGTTAAAAATGCACTAGTTTATCTGTATACAATGTGTTGTGATCTAAAAGGGGCTATGATGATTCTTGATACATCTCCAACATCAGATATTTGCACTTATAATTCTGTGTTGAATGGGCTTTTGACTCAGGGGGATTTGACAGAGGCATGGTGCGTTTTTCTCAGGATGATCGACGAATGGGACTGCAGTATGTGGGATGGTGTTACTTATGTCAACGTTTTAGGGGTTTGTGGCCATCTTAAGGATTTGATATTGGGAAGACAAGTTCATGGAAGACTGCTGAAGATTGGTTTGGATCATGATTTGTTTGTGGGTAGCGCCACGGTTGATATGTATGGAAAATGTGGTGATGTTTTATCAATGCGAGAAGTTTTTGATGGGTTGAAAGCAAAAAATGAGGTCTCATGGACAGCTGCACTAACTGCTTATTCACATAATGAATACTTTGAAGAAGCACTCAAGCTGTTTTTAGAAATGGACCAGGAAAATGTTGTACCAAATGAATACACATTTGCCGCGCTTTTGAATTCGTGTGCTTCTATTTCAGCTCTTGGATATGGTACTTCATTATATGCACGTGTTGAGAAGACCGGATGGAAGCATGACATTGTTGTTGGTAATGCTTTGATCTACATGTTTTCAAAATGTGGCCTCATTGATGATGCACACAATTTGTTCATGAGCATGTTGGATCGGGACGTTATATCTTGGAATTTAATGATAAATGGTTACTCGTATCACGGGCTTGGCATGGAAGCCCTTGATGTGTTTCAACATATGTTGATTGAAAGAATTCAACCTAGTTATGTAACTTTTGTAGGTGTGCTCTCTGCTTGCGCCTTGTTAGGACGAGTAGACGAAGGGTTCTACAATCTAAATCATATGATGAGAGAATTTGGCATTGAGCCCGGGTTAGAGCACTATACCTGCATTGTTGGGCTTCTGTGTAGGGCACGGATGCTAGATGAGGCCGATAATTTCATTCGATCGAATCCAATCAAATATGACGTTATTGCCTGGAGAACCTTGCTTAATGCTTGTCTTGTCCATCAGAATTATGGTTTAGGAAAGAAAGTTGCAGATATCTTGCTACACATCAGCCCAAATGATGCTGGCGCATTCATCCTAATGTCGAATATCCACGCCAAAGCCAAGAGATGGGACAAAGTCTCCTCTGTGAGAAAATTAATGAGAGAAAGGAACATAAAGAAAGAGCCTGGATTGAGTTGGGTAGAAATTAGACATGAGACACATGTCTTTGTTGCAGATGACAAAAAACATGTGGAGTCCGATCAAATTCGCGAGAAGGTAAAGAAATTGTTGGGTGAAATCAGAAATCTGGGTTATGTTCCTGATATTGTTACAGAGTTGCATGATGTGGAAGAGGAACAGAAAGAAGACTGGCTTGGTTATCACAGCGAGAAGTTGGCTATAGCATATGCACTCATGAAAACACCTCAAGGAGCACCTATTCGTGTCATGAAAAACCTTAGAATGTGTGATGATTGCCACTCTGTAGCTAGATACATCTCCAAGCTCACAAACAGAACAATAGTTGTAAGAGATGTCAACCGGTTTCATCATTTCGGAGATGGTTTCTGTTCATGTGGGGAGTATTGGTGAACAAAGTCCACCTTTGCATATACGGTTGGAGATTAAGGTTGATCCTGTTCTAATGGACGATGAAAGTTCAGGTAATGACAAAAAGAATTTTACCAATAGATTTGAGAAAATCAATATCCTTTGTATTTATTTATTAGTCTATCATTTGGTTGACGTCTTTATTTCAGAAGAGAACATACCACCAAAGATGCCTGAAAAAATGCCCGTTGGTTATCAAGTTTATTCGTTTGAATGGAAGGTATGGGACAATGTCCCATGATTACTAGTTTCGTGCAATTTATCTTCTTATATATGTTTCTCTAATGTGGTTGCTGGTTGGTCATTTGTTGTATTTGAATAATAGAATATCACAAGCTTGTTCGGAGGAGAGCTTTTTTGGGGACCTGAAGAGTGAAGAAAAGCGTGTCTCAGCTCGTTCTTAAAGCGTGCCATGAGAAATATGGTAAGATTTAATTGAACTTTTCACTTTTTTTTTTGAAGTTAAAATTAAAATTAAAAATAAATATTTAAATTGAAAGTAACAAAAATATGAAGTATAACATACTATCTCAATGAGAAAAAAATCCTATCTTTTTATGTATCTTTAGGGCTTTAGTTGCTAATTAGCATATGCCATCCTTTAAACTTCTTTGAAATATTGAATTGAAAACTGTAGATTATTAATTGTTGTTTTTATGACAGGTGAACAATGTATCAACAAGAAGAGAAATTAGATCGTGGTATCATCACTTATTGGTTGCCTCTGTAATTTTTTATTTTTTGTTTTAGAGTAGTCATAGCCAAATAGAAAATGTGGGTACACAATATACATCCAACAATATTAGATGAAATATCCATGTCGACTATGAATACCGTCATAAATTCGAAAAATAAAATGTAACGCCAGCTATATATATATTGTCTCGGTCATTATACATAATTAATACAGGGATGTATATATAACATTTAATTTATTATTAATTTCGTGGGTTTACGTGTTGTGCTTCTCGAGTATTTATTTAAATCTTGGACTTTAGTTGAGTTGGGTCCACCACCAAATTAAGGATCTTCGTATTGCTGCAGTAGTTGAGTTATTTAATATTTTTCCTTGTGCAAAAAATAATGCATTTCTCTGCGCTAGAATATATCTGTGTATAAATAATCATAAAATAATAAACAAAAATGAATTTCGTTCTTATGCTCGATCATTCTATGGTTTATATTTTTCTCTCAAATATATTATGTATTTATGTTTCGTAAATCATGCTTTAGTAAAAGTACAAAAAATCATAATGACTTTAGGGATAATAATATATGTAAAAAAGAAGCATAAATTATTGAATGATAACAACAAACTTATTTTACGCGGAACTCTTTTTTGCATGGGAACTCACGTGATGAGGTTGATTTTTATTTTTCTATTCTCTTACTCTTTTGGGATTGAAGATTATTATCAGTTTTTGGAGATGACAGAGTAAAATACATATTAAATAAATTTAAAAAATCTTTCTAATAATAAAACTCGACATATTAACCAACAAACTCCCCTTCATTGCATTTATTTTGCCTTAACAGTGCACATTTAGTATTTTTTTCTCTAACAAATAGAATTCTTAAATAACGACTGAAATTACACGGGACCAGATGATATATTAAGGTCGTCATTATTTCGTTTTTCAATGAAAGTTATGTGCGTACTAATAATTGATAATTAATGTATTGATTATATGGAAATGAATTTGGAACAAAAAAATTGTTAGGAAGTAAATAGTTGAGATGAGTCATACTTGTTTGAAGGAATATTACTAGTTCATTTGATTACACCAAGTCGAACTCAAAAATGCCTGGTTGAACTGAATATGAGTCGAGCTTTTAGTTTAAGAAAATAACATAATATAATTATTCATATAAATCTTTATATATCTGACACTGTTTAATTTTTTTTTAAAAAAAGTCAAATATCATAATCCGAAATTTAGTCAAAATTTTTACAACTGATCGGTCATTCTTCCTGCATGAAATCAATATATGTGAGCTGTCAGCGCAAGCAGCCATGCCATGCATTTAGTTATATGAATTATTTTGAAAATAAAGTTTCAAAAAAATTATTTTGAAAATAAACTGTTCCCTCCCTTTTCATTTCCCATGGTCAATTGTTTTGGGAATTTAAAGAAAACTGTTGGTAAGAGAAGTGTTAGTTCAAGTTATAAATGGCTGAAAATTGGTTTTTATTTCTATATTAAATATAGCCATTTGGTTGTTTATTTATTGCCATCTTTATAAATCCGTCCCCACGTGAATATACATGGACGTGTTTTATATTCTCAAATTAAAATTTGAATTTCGCTTTTTGAATTGCAAGTTAGTATTTCATTTTTAAATAAATATTGTGTACGAGGTCGTCTCATGGACTATATTTTGGTATGGATTATGTGAATTAATTACATAAGTACATTAAGTATTTTGACATTTATAGTCGGCAAATATACGGGATTGAGGGTGTCTATATTGGAAAATCGAAATTGCACGTATTTTATTCTACAATACCTGTAATATATCCATCCAGAAATGAAAACATAATTTCAAGAAAACAGTAAATATGATTATTTGGAAGAAAATAAAATTAATGTTTTTCAAATAAATTTTGACTATGATGAACGTATTATTTTCGGATGCAGGAATATTAATATGAAAATAAAAGGGAGAGAAAGAAGCACAAAAATTATTCTAGAACAGAGTACATTATACTTCTATATTTTTGAAAAATCCTCTAAAATAATAAATGCATTTCAGGTCGAGCTCATCGTATAAAACTTGTTTTGAAATAATTGTTCATTTATTTCAAAATATAACTCACACGTTATTTGTCTATTTACATAACTCTACGTACGGACATATATTAACTCTTTGTATAATGAGAAATATTATACAATTCACCTTTTTGTACGTAGAAACCATATAATTTTGAGTTTAATGAAACAATAAGAAAGGAAGATGTCCATAAAGCTTAAGACTTTATCAGCTAGAAAAGCAATATCCTTTGATCATTAAAACCTATTAATTCTCTTTCTAAAATCTAATCAGCTTTTCTCCAACATACCTTCGGTGCAGTTCTTAACTGTAAAAATTATCTCGTTTTTAGAACGTTAGAGTGATCAAAGATTTTATAAATAGCCCGTGTTATCGGTAAGTCATGAAAAACAAGGGACGCCTCATATCAAAATAGAAAATTGTCAATTTTTTTAGATTAATCACCGAGACTAGGTGTGTAAACGAACTCAAGCTCAACCCGATAAATTGAAGCTCGTGCTCCAATTTTCATACTTGAGCTTGACTCGTTGTGAAGCTCGTTAGGCTTGATGTTGATTATTTATTTTATTTTTAATTTTAATGAAAAAATTAATCATTTATATAATATTGGTAAACGTGTATATAAGTGATAGATTAGGGACAAAAAATATAAATAATATCAAGCTCGATAAGTCTCGCGAGCCTAGTTGGAGCTCGAAACTCGCGAGCAGTGGAGCATTCTGTAGCTCGAGCTCGACTCGACATTCACGGAGTTGATTTTGAATTTCTCTCGAATTGATCCGAGAAGCTTGCAAGTTAGCTCGATTAATTTACAATGGTGCATCCACCCATGTTGTATATGTGTAAGTATGTAAGCACATGTTTGTAAGCCCTATATAATTTGTCCCCAAGCTGTTCCATTCTTGGAACAATGTAACAGTAGAGAGAGAGAGAGAGAGAGAGAGATAAACCCACCCACCAAAATTCATTGGGGCTCTCAAATCTCACATTTTCAAATTTGAATGGCGTTGTATTAAACTCCCCATGCTCGCTTGGCGCCCGCATCTCTCTCCTCTCTCTCGCTTTGACTGCCTCGGCGTCTCCAATTTCCCAAAAACCTCATTTGACCACCTCTCTCTCCCCCTTTATACCATCCCCTCGCACGCTCATTTCATCGAACACTTGGTTTGCTGATTCTCGCCTTTTCAATCATGACCCAAGCTATCACCAATAGCTCGCCCGTTTCCCTCAACCTCAGCTTCCACGACCTCAGCATCACCACCAGCCCCAGCATTGATTTCTGCAGCAGCACCGACAACACCAGCGTAGGCAGCTCCAGCAAGATAAGCGACGGCGTATTCGTCGACAAGCAAATTGATGTGAAAAATGTGTCGGAATGCGTGGAGAACGACAA
>AYJT01084622.1:0-21870 GCA_001278415.1 Ocimum tenuiflorum | reverse complement strand
TTGTAATTGCTTCATCTCTTTCCATTTGGCTTCCAATTCATTACCACTGCTTGAGCAGTCAAAGAAGCACATTTTTGAGTATGACTACAAGTATAATTTACAGATCGAACCTAAATTGATATAATATTTTGGAGACTGATCAAGCAACCTCAACCATTCCACTATGTTGAATGAATACCAAAAAAAAGTGAAACTAAAAAAATTAGCTCCATCACATGGCCTGATTTTTGAGAAAACTCCAAGTTGAGAACCTTGTAAATTAACTACCCAATCAGGGGCCGTACACTAGTGCATAGGTACTAGAAACTTGAAATAAGTTAGCCAGAGGTTAAGGCCGTAATGTCTTATGATTGATCGAATGATAATGTGAGCAACTTCATACATAGTATAGTGGAAAAAGATAAGCCCAGAGTCTCAAAGCATCAGTTAACTGACATCTTAAGTTCTATTTAACCCAAACCTTCAAGAAGAAGCTAAAAAACTGATTATCAAGAAATTAAGTGGCGCGTCTAATATTTTGGGAAACAAAGCATTATTTTATTGAAGTGGCAGGTCAATGTAAAAGATACATATCAAGAACTATACAATGAATCAGGAAACATAAAACAGAAAATGCAGCATACCAGATTTGGGGATACACCACGAGCAACTGCCGAACCTCCTATAGTGAATTCCAGCATCAATGCCCAACCAATCAACCAGGCAACACTGGGAAAAAGTGAATGTGTTACAACTTATAGTGATAAAAGATGCATCAGTCATAGTGACGAAAATGATAAAGTAGTGGGCCTGATGATAAGAGTATCCATGATAGATTGATAGTAATGATATATTTGTTATGAGATAACAATAGTTAGTTTGTTCAAATATGTCCAAGAGAAATAATTAAAATACACATTACACTTCTCCAATGCATATGTAAGAATAGTGGTAAGCACTTCCAGCAGAAGGGCAACGACTAGCTAGCTCCGCATAGCAGAAGGCAGAAAGACCAGCTGCTATTCCAGCTATCAGAAAGGAAAGTGTAAGAGCTGGCCCTGAATGCTCTTTAGAAACTGTACCAACCAGAATATAAACACCAGAGCCTATCGTCGCGCCAATTCCTAGAAGAAAGATCAAAAGAAATTCATTAAAACATCGATATAGGTAATAAAAGCCAATATCTCCCATCCTTGTCAACACATTTAGTTGGATCGATGGATTGCCATAATTAGACCATAAAGACAAAAAGGAAGAGTGGAGTGATTTCATCAATTTAAGCATATTAATAGTTTTGATAAATAAGGCATACTAGACTTCTCCAGGTATTTGCCATCTTCTAGGTTGCCACCCCATTTTCACTCGAGGATTCAAAATTTCGATATTTTTTCTAGAATAAAGCTCAATGAATCTTTCTAAATTCAACTTCATCGAAGCCCACAATCATCAATGAGTTATAAGAGTTCCTTAAGCCTCAAACTCTACACCAGCAACACCACAGACTGCATACATTTATGAAAACTTCAAAGGGATTGAAGTTGCAAAACAAAATGATAATTTCCTTCCACAAGCAAGAATAGAAAGTTCAATTACTACACCTTAAGCAGATTCTTAGGAAATTTTCAGTATCACTGCTGAATGAAATTGATTTCCACTGAACAGAAACATCATCAAGTATAAACCACCACTAAGCAAGGTTATGAAGTTCAAACTCTCTCTCTCTCTCTCACAAACAAACACACACACACACACACACACACAAAGTGGATAAGATGTGTAGTTACCCATAGCAATGAGATGAGGTGCAGTCAAAGCTCTGACCAACTGATGTTGAGGACTCCCAGAAGAAGTAGATGGCGCCACATGCTTCGAATCAACCTGCTTCCTCCTCACAAGAGTGTTCAAATTCCCACTTCCGCCGCCATTTTTATGCGCATCATAAGGAAATCCCATCGCAACCCCACAAAATAAATAAACTCTACAGTTCGATCTCCCAAGCCAAATCAGAACAGAAAACTCCCAACTTGGAATCGTGTGGATATCCCAGTTAACTCCGATCGTCACAACTCAGCAAAAAGAAAAAAAAAATCCAATCATTGTGATGACGAAAATCATAAAAACAAGGTGTCACCCTCCTGAAATCTTCTCAAGGATAGAAAGCTGGATTCTTGACAAGCTAAATATGCAGAAATTGGGTGATCACCACGTGGGCGCGTCGTCGCAGAGATTTAGCTGAGAGAATGTGGAGAAAAGGGTAAAGATAGCATGATTTTCTAATGATACTGTTTTTTTATTATTAATATAATCGAATGAGCCATAAAAGATTGGAGGGTGGCATCGATTTGCTCAACCCATGTTTTGAACCTGGTCAATTTTCCGTTTACTGTTCTTGATATTCTGCTATTTAGGTGGCGTTCCAACTGAAATAGAATAACGATTTTCTGTTCCTTTCATCATTTCTTTATGTGTTTGTAGTTGGGATTTTTATGCAATCGGAGTCAAAGGCCTCTCTTTTATATACGGAAATATTTTGTTTAATTTGATAAACATGATTTAGGATATTTCTATTTTAGTATCGGGAACTCGATTGCTATTTGAATATAATTTTGTTAAATTTATTAACATGTAAGGGTGAGCCGCCAGCTGAACCAAGAGGGGAATATACGGAAAACCCGAATTTTGTACTTGGGGCTTTAGATGGCACGGAATAAGGGTTCCGACGGATCCTTGCTAAGGTCGACAACAAGAGTGTTATCCAAATAGTTTTTGGATATCATGATGAAGGGCATCCACATGCAGACTTACTACAGCGTATCAAGAAGCTTAGACGACGAGTATGGCGATTGGAGATCAGGCATGTCTATCAGGAATCGAACTTTGCGGCAGATTGTTTGGCATCGCTTGGAACTACAATTCTATGCGGATACCAAGAGTTGGATAACCCCTCAGACCAGGTGAAAAGCATGGCTGGACTATGATACGATTGAAGTGGCGTTCCCAAGGTCTATTACAGTATAGCATCCCAACTTTTTCACTTATTGTACCAAAAAAAAAAAAAATATATGTAATGTTGAATAAAAAATTTATATGATTCATGAAATCTCATGCTGCATTGTATGTATCGAAACAATCCAAGGGTTGCGGCAGTATGAAATAATATAAGAAATATTTCGCGATAGACATGGGGATGGCTCGTCGCCTTTTCTACCGATAGACATGGTTGAAGCTTCGGATGAAGTTCACGATGTATTTCTGTTAGATGTTTTACATATGTTTCGTGAAGCAAATAACGTAGCGCATTACTTTGCTTGTTTGGGAGATGATTGTACTGATATGATCATTTGAATTAAAAATTTCCCAGTGCACTCTATTGAGTTATCGAGGATAACCTCTAATAATATTTTTTTCATTCCTTAAAAATAAAAGAAACAATCCAACGTTCAATATTACCTTTTGATTCTTATCTTGTCATATTTAAAAAAATATAAAATAAAAAAGAGATTAAATTACAATTCTTTATGAGGAGGACTAACTTAATATTTAACTCCATATTATTTTTGCAAATATGAATGAATAATATTAAGAATTAAAATGCTGACGCGTATGGATAAAATGAATCACGTGCTGTAGAAGAGCTAATAAACTCAAACTGCAGGGCCGGTCCGGTGGAGAAGCGTCAATGCCGAATTCAAATAATTGAAAAAGCGTGTTTCGCATAGTCGCGTCGTCTTCATAAATCAGCTCACAGCCACAATTCCGCCAATCTCCACCGTAATTCATCTCCGACCAAATTGCAGGTATCAATTCTGTTTCCATTTTATTATTATTTCTCTTTCTACTGTTATCCTGTTCAAATCTGCTTTGAATTCGAGCTTTGCTTTGGTGTATGCATTCGGAAAGGAATGAAACGGTCGAAGTCCGTTGATGTGCTGAATTCATTTCAGGCTCAATCAGTTGTTTGTGGTTGAAACTATTAACCCTATTTCAGTTCCGACTTTGATGTTTAATTGAAAGTGGATTTAATGGATGTGTCTATGTTTAAAATATAAAAATATGAGGAGCATGGTGTGAATTATGGAGTAGAAAAGTTACGGCGCCGTAATCAACAGATGTGCTCAGTTGCCTTTGGGAATATCTCCGCTTTTTAATGATTGTATCACTAAATAATATAGTATAACATAAAGAAGTATGCTTAGATATTGTTGCAAAGCCATGGTTAAAAATTTTTTTATTAGAGAGCTCTGATTAGAGAAATTGGAAGTTTTTTGAGCAAATATGGAAGTTTTGTCCAAAGCACTAGTTTTCGCGGTTAGCGTAGACGAAATGAATATTTTGAGGAAAGCGATTTGAGATGGTTGGAATACATTCCAATGCACATTTCTCATAAGAAAGTGGCCCAAAAAGTTTCATGTTGAATGAGATTTTTGAGATATTGGTTGTTACTTGTTAGTGAAATGCATGAAAAGGTTCAATTTTTTGGCTAAAGATATAAAGGTGGTTTCAGGGTTACTGTCATCTTACATTATCTTCTACATGTAATATTGTCCGGTTACTTTCTTTTCTTCTATCTTCTTTAAATTTAGCTTTTGGTAAATGGTTTTATATGCAGCATTTTCTCATTCTAGTATTGTGACTTCAGTATGCTGCAGTGCGCTCCACCCCATCAATTGAGAAGAGAGATATGGGGAATGTAATTACTAAGGGATGTAATCTTACTGCAACTTTCAGTTAATTGCAAGTCAGTGTGTTTGAGCAGCTTGTGAGAATAAATGGCTTCAGTATTCTCTAGGACTGCAGCTCTGTCATGTGCTTCTTCAAATTCAATTCCCAAGCTATCTGCTGCAAAATCTTTGTCAAACTACAGATGCGCTAATCTAATCGGCCCCTTCGTAGTTTTGGATGCGGAATCTGTCTTTCTGGCAAAGATACTGAGAAAATTGAAGCCCTATGGTTTTTCCACTGTTCACTTTTTTCAACAGAAAAAGCCTTTGGTTGTTAGCCTCTCCCGTTTTGTTTCTAGGTACTAAGTTTTTGTTCTTTATAGGAATTTGAGCTTACAAATTTTTGGTTCCTCTTTTGTATGCATTCCACTTTTTGGTGATTTTTTTCATGTAAACACTTTTTTTCAAGTTTGATTATTAATCCAATTTAACACCATCAAGAATCTCTATTCTATATATTAGGGCTTCTGTTGGGGCTGGTTCTGGATACACGTCAGGTTCAGAAGATACGGACGACTTGCCCCCAGAATCTGATACTCAGGATGACAGCATTGAGATAGAAATAGAAAAGACTGGCAAGAACAGTCGGAGAATTAGATCAAAAGTTGGGATACAGGCCAGCCTCCAAACAGTTTGGGATATATTGACTGATTATGAAAGATTGGCGGATTTCATTCCAGGCCTAGCAGTCAGCAAGTTGCTTGAGAAGAAAGATAATTTTGTTCGTCTATTTCAGGTATTCAATTGATCTCGTTTATCTTTCTCTTTTAGTTGATGTTCTTCCAAAAGTTACAAATTTCACCTTTTTAATGAAGTCATGTAAAATTTGTTTGTGTAGTCTTAAAAAGGAACCCTTGGTCGTGACCTCAAATTGTTTGCAGCTATTTCACTTAATAACTATTACTGTTTCTGTATCTGTGGCATGCATGCACTAAATTTCATGAATTTAAAGCCAAAATATTATGAAGTAATAAACATGAATTCTGCTATGTAAACTGCTTTCACATCAATTAGCTGTATGCACCACTGATATGATGCCTGCTCCTTCTTTCACTACAATCTAACAGATAGGTGAACAGAATTTGCCATTTGGACTTAAATTCAATGCAAAGGGAACTATTGACTGTGTTGAGAAAGATCTTGAAATTCTTCCCTTTGGTCAAAAGCGGGATATTGATTTCGAGATGGTTGAAGGCGATTTCCAATTCTTTGAAGGAAAGTGGTCGGTAGAACAGGTAAAATTTTTCCACTCTTTTTCTATCCCCATTTCTTTAGATTTGGATCCCATTGTGTTTGAGTTCACTCATTTCATGTTCAATGATGGACTCAAGTCTCTAACACATCTTGATTTCTTCAGGAGGTGAGATCTAGTACTGGAGAATTACAAAGTGATTGTGCCGATGGCCTAGAATTGCAAACAACAGTTGTATATATTGTTCATGTGAAACCTAAAGTTTGGTTGCCTGTGCGCCTTGTTGAGGGTAGACTCTGCAACGAGATAAGAACTAATCTATCGTGCATACGCGAGGAAGCTGAAAAAGCACATCAGAATGCAAATTCTGTTGTTATAGAAGATTGACATTTCCAGTGTTTCTATCTGCATACTTTATTCTGGTAATGTTCACTTATCTTAGTAGGGATCCCCTTTATGTTTCTTCATTGCATATAGTACTCTGAAATGCCGGTTACTAGACGAAAGATCCTTGGAGATGAAACCACATGATCAGGTGAGGCATAAATTTTTGTTGTTGATGGTAAATTGATTTCATCTTTTACTCTAGGAATCGATACTTTCAAGAAATCGTGTATATGCCGGGGTCATCAGATTCTTCGTAAATAGCTCCAACACTAGTTGTAGTAAGCTCTACCTTGAAGCTTTTTTTGTCAGACTCATCTCAGTATATTCACACTAACAATGTGAGTTTGTTTTATTGTTTTTCTGTTGTATGTGGCTGCAGGGGTTCAATAGTTGTAGTGAATAAGTGCTCGGGCTCGGGCTCGGGCTCGGGCTCGGGCTTTTGTTGACCGCAGATTGGTTCCTGTGAAGTTCTGTAGAGAGGAATGTAAGCCTAATCTCACTTGTTAATCTGCATCCTTAACCCTATTTGATTGTACATGCTTGTTTACTTATTAAATAAACTATTATTTAGCCCCTTAAACAGAAACTATTATTTAGCTGTGATAGAGAACTGAAAATTGTATTATTTTTTCCCTTTTGTATTCATTATTTTTATCAATATTGAGATCTAAGTTCAATGCACTCAAGGAGAAACAAAAAATTTCTGTTTTGTTTACAAACGGAGCCACAAGCTGGGGCAAGAGTTTTTTTTCATGATTGATTGAATTTCTAGCCTCGTGCCTTCACAATTTAAAAATAAATCTACAATAGAATTTAAATATTGACCATGTTCATTTGAAAATTATTTATTATTATCAAATGATGCACAATCGAACAAATATATATAATTATTCGAATATATAATGATTGAAATGACAATCAAATCAAGATGTATAAAAGAAAAAGTCAAGCATCAAACTTAGATAATAAAGTTGTCTCCAAAAGGCAAATGCGTATCTCAATTCTCCAGCAACCTATACAATAATAATAATAATAATAATAATAATAATAACAACACAAAAACATCTTATAATAAATGTAAAAGATAACATTGATTTATTTACATCGCTATACTTCTTTCAAATCAGAAGCATTTTTGTCCAATCAATTGGACCACTTGGCTATTCCGCCTCAAAACAAAACATAATAAAACATCATCAATATGGTGTGGTACGTGCAAAATGAGATAATTATTCTCAACAACATATTTTCTAATTAATTATTTTATCTCATATCCATAATAATTAATATGTATTGCGGAAATAGGGGGAATTTTTCGTGATGACTAATTATTGCGTAATAATTAGAAATTAAAGTTGAACATTTTGTGCATAATATATTATCAACTGAAAATCAAAAGATTTTTCAAAATTAGTCCAACCAAAAGATTTTTCAAAATTTGTGAAAATCAAAACTGTCATCGTGTTTTTCTAATCAAAATTTAAATCATCCAAAACCCAAAAGATGAATTATTTGAATTGTTTCAGTTCTACAAATTGATGAGTTTTTATGTGATTCATCATCTATCAAAAATGTCACTCTTAAATTCAATGTACCTTAATGATATAATAAAGAAATCTGAATTTTGTAAGAGTCTTTTCATGCTAAAAAGATAAATCTTTAGTCCGTGATATATATTCAGCCTGGTCATTTCAATGAATTTAGGGGCAGTTTATAACAATATTTGATATTTGTACTGTTTACAAAATATCTGAATAAATTATAGATATTGTACCAAACATAGTGGGATATATATATTTTGCACGACAAAAATTAAGGAACAATTAATGTCACAAATTTCAAAACATATTTTCAGGCAATTATTCGACGTTATGAAAAGCAAGTGCAATAATATGCTCTTGCATAATTGTGATTAATTTCGGTACGTAACTTTTATTTCACTATTGCTGCTATTATTGTTTTCTTTGCCGAAAATTAATTTTCTCAGAAATTGGATCATTTCTTAATATGGAAAAGTCAATGTATAAAAGCCAATAATTCATGCAATATTATATCTTGCGTGTTATATGTTAGGGGAGGGGAAATACGTACCCATCGTAGAATTTTTCATCGAGGGAGTATGGAATTCTGAACCTCTTGATTATCGAGCATTCAACACCAATGAAGATTCCAAGAGAGTTGAATTTATCCAATGGAATGTATGTATTATGATTCCTTGTGCATGTAAATTGTGAAATGATATTGACTATGAGACAGAGACAGACGAAAAATATAAAATATAGATTTCCAGTAAGTTCAAGCCTAAATTTATTGTCCATTTATCTTGAAGTAAATTTCATTGTGTAATATGAATAATAATGATTAATTGATCACTTAAACAACCAAGTAGAAGAAAGGATTATATTTTAGACTCTATACTCTAGCAAAAATATTAACAAAAATTTAAATCATAAAATTCTTATTATAAATTAATCAATTTTAAAATATAAAAATCAAATATTTAAAATTTGGGTGAATCAACCCTACATTCAACTCATAATCTAACACAGACCATAAGAAATGAAATTTTTAACAAAGTATATACAATAAAATAAAATAAGGGTTTGTTTCTAAAATAGCCACTTTTGTTAAGTGGAAAGCAAAAATAGTTACTTTTATAAATACATTCATAATATAGCCAAAAGGACATTTGTGCCCTTATTTTTTTGATTTTTTCTGATTAATTCGGTTAAAAATTGTACTTAGATTGTTAAAATCGAGCAATGATTGACATTTAATTCGCTGGTACCGTCTAAACCGTGTGTTTGAACCGAAAAATTCCCGTTCGAATCATAAAGAAAATATTAAAATATCTCGAATTAAATTAATCCAAAAAAAAATTTTCACATGTAGTTGCAACTGCGGTTTGAACCGCGTCGAAACCATTAAATCCCTTCGAAACCGTGTTTGAACCATAAAAAAAATTGAAATCGGTGTCGAAACCGTGTATATTATTACCGTTGGAATATATTTAAAAAAAATTGCGGATCCGTGGCAGAACCATGTCGGAACCGCAGCGGAAAATATTTACACGAAACGCAGATGTCCAAGTCACGATGAAAATATTTGATATTCATATCTGTATTTGATTTTTAATTCCACAAATTGGAATATTATATTAAATATGATATAATTTTATTATTTAATTTATATTTATTTAATAAATAAATTATATATATATATATATTTCAAATATAATATTATTTTTTCTAAATATTAATCGCGGTTATGCTTATTAAAAATATATAAATTATATTTGTGGTTGAAATTGTGGTTTAAACAGTATTAATTTCTGGTTGGAACTGCGCGATTCCAACCCGGATCCACCGTCGAAAAGCGGTTGGAACCCCGTATATTTTTCCATGCCAATCATTTAAAATTAGAAAAGTAAGAGCAAAATATATACTTTTGGCTATATTATGAATATGTTAAAACAAAGTGATTATTTTTGCTTTTCACTTAACAAAAATGGCTAAATTAAAAAACACATAAAATAAGTTTCTGTATTTGTAACACAACACAACACAACCAACAAAGCTAAACTTAACTTTCTATTGAAAATAGGAAGTAAACTATTAAACATTCAAGTCAAAGAACAGAGACATAGTAGGATGCAAATTGAAATGATAATAAAGAAGATTGATAATTGTTGGAAAATTAGCAAAGTTGATAGTTATTCCCACATGAAACATGCAGCTCAAACTTGAAAACAAGAAAAATATAATATGATTAACAAATTTTTCCTAAAGCATGGATCCACCATGACTAGAACACTGGTGGAATTTTCACATCTCCTTCAACTTGGCAAGCAGCATTCTCATCCAGCAGCCATTTCTCAAGAAATGATAATGGTGGATAATTATCAATATCCCTTTTGTGATCGTCATGCACATTCTGAACTTTCTCACAATCAACTAGCCCGCTAGAGTCGCAAGAAGAGGCTATGCTATTGATCAAACCGCGATCCAACACCTTGACCTCATCATCATCACCCATGATGATGCTGCCTTCTTGTGGTTTGCACCAATATTGCGGCTGATCAGCCGCAGCATCACCAAATTCGTCTGGGTTTTTCCCAAAATCGGGGTAAAATCTGCTGTCGTTTGTGTCGAGAACTGAGGTACTGGTGGTGGTAGTATTGGTATGCATTGATGGTGAAGATGAACTCATCCATTTCTGCAGGAGTCTTGATATGTTTTCTGCACTTGAGGCATATAGAGAGGAGCTCTCAGCCACACTGTGGCATCTGCTTTTCGTGCAGTGGGCAGCCGTATTTTGGGGATCCATAGCTGATTGAAGCTTCTTGAGCTTCTTCTTCAAGTGAGTGTTCCAATAGTTCTTGATGTCATTGTCTGTTCTCTGAGGTAGGTAGGAAGCTATAGCAGCCCATCTGTCACACACGAAAACATAACGAAAAATCGGAAACTATAATCTGTCGAGAAAATGACTACAACCAAGTTGTGATAGATACATTACTTGTTGCCTAACAAAGCTTGAAGATGGATGATCATCCCTTCTTCATGTGGGGTGAAATTCCCCCTCTTGATCCCTGGCCTCAAATAATTAGTCCACCTCAGCCTGCAGCTCTTGCTGCACCTCGACAACCCTATTTTCAGCACAACCAAAGCAAATCATCAAGATTTCTGCAGAAAGAAACCCCGTGTGTGTGTGTGAGAGAGAATATGTACCACTTCTTGCTGGAACCGCACTCCAATTCCCAGGGCCATGTTCTCGAATATAGGCGACTAAAACGATATCTTCTTCAGGAGTCCATGGGCCTTTCTTGACACCATCTCTATCACAACATGGTGGCCTCACCATTTTCCACCTTTTTCTTCTGTGTTGCTGCAATGAAATAAACTGGTTCCCGTATTTATAATCTTCATTTAATACAAATAGTATCATGCAAGTGTTCGTGTGATTATGTGTAAATGAAAGATAGATTAGATATATCCTCTATGAGACTCTCACCTGACCGTAGCCACATTACACACTAAGTTCCAAGAAAAAAGTAGCACAAAAGTCAATGTGTGTGCCCCATATCTTAAGTTGGTAATAATTTCACCATTTTTTTCCTATCATAGGATCACGTGGCGTGGAGCTACTTGAAAAAAAAGTGTCCCATGTTAATATTTACCTCTTCATTATTACACCCTTAATTGAAAAACAAAGCAATAAATTGTATTCAGAAAAAACAAAAGTAGCCTCTAAATGTTTTCTGGCAGGGCAGGCCCCCCAACTCTGCAATCTTATAATACTGTGCATCTGCTTGTTATGGCAGTTAATTAATATAGTTGAACACCAGAATCAGGTGAGGCATATTAATATGGTATGTATGTCTAAGCTCCTCCATCTCCATGTTTCGTATTTCATTTCCACAGTACATACTAGGATGTATAGAAGCACAACCAAATTACATGCATAGCTGGACTGCAGTGAGAGTAGAACAGAATCAGCAGCCATTTTTAATTAACGAAGAGAACCAGCGTACATGGAGGTGTACTGCATAGAATTCAACTAAATTATTACGCTAAATTACGTCATGTCACAGCTAAAGTAGCTTAACAATATCTACCATAGATATAAACTTCAGGTTTAGACTCCAGTTGTAAGTAAAGCCGACTCTATTTACCAGGGGCATCGCCACATTTTTTCCAGTAAGTTCTTTGGCAAAGTTTCCTCAAGAAGCTGGCAGTTGAATATTTGATTATTTTGAGGACAATTTATTCTGTTGCATTATCTGAAGAATTTCAAAATAACACTGAATTATTAATTTGTAGTCTAAACAGTTATCTAGATTATCTCTAGCTACTGTTTTAAGACTGCATTATTGTTAATAATTAATAACCTGATGCTAAAGAGAAGTTTTCCGCAAACTGAACATGTCGAGCTTGAGAATTTACTTATCTGTTATAATTACATAGCTCTGAAGGTCGTCCATCCAAATTAAGTTCCAAGTAACTTTCTTTCCAATAAATATCGACTACACCCATAGAAGACCAACTCGCATCAATTTAAACAGAGTTAAACTGTGCCCGTATACATCCATCCATTCATAAACACAAGTATATAAAATTTTAGCACGCAATCCTTTGAGAGTTATGGACAGGAGTATGAAAAAAAGAGACAAAGAAGAAAATTACATAGACTATGCTTAGTCTCTTACTTTAAAGCATTCCTTCTGGAGTACTCCAGCCTGAAGAATATGTTACTTTCCTGCAAGACATGGACATTTAGAATACAATCTAGGTGATATTAACAGTGCATTACAAAATCAAGGGTTCAAATATTTAGGATCTGTATCTTGCCTAATATTGATGGTGTAACTCCTTAAAAAGATAACTATGTAATCAAAAGCAAATATATGATCACAGTCATGATGGTAGATCACAAGAACCCATAATAGTAGTAATGGGAAAATGATATGTTTCAGATAAATATGAACTCATGCTTTTGTTCGTGTGAAATTTCCTGATTTGATTCAACTTGTTTGATTAAAAAAAATTACCGCTCTGGGGTCCATCTCCTAGTTTGAGTCAGCTAGTAAAGAACCAGTGAGAGAATTTTGCAGATCTTTTCCTTCATGTGTTCCAATTCACCAATAATCTTTACATGAACAACTTCCATCGTGGAAATGATGGAAACGGTAGGCATCACGAACAATGATAGTCCGAGCCACAACCTTTGAGATACATTTAATCCAATTATGGCAGTCATTACAAACACGTAGATTCTTCATGACATGCAAGGGAATACTATTAGGAAGACTTAGCAGTCCAAAAGCAACAGCCAACTTTTCACTGTGAATTTGTGCGATTGGGTCCTTCTGCCTAAGCTCCAATTCACTCCATAAGCTACTTTGATCTCGCACATAACCGATTTCAGTGACTCTCTTGGTTAGTTCATCTACGTACTTGTAAATCTCATCTGCAAGAGGATGTAGTCTATCACCCACAAAGAATGCATGGACTGAATTTTTAACTTCAATCCAACTACGACCAGGCTCTTTCTTCACACCTCTGTCTCTCATGAGTTGTCTTGAACGATCCCGGTGATCCCACTTTCCAGTAACAGCATACATATTTGACATTAAAACATAAGTGGCAGAATCATTAGGTTCTAATTCTAAGAGACGCTTTGCTGCGACTTCACCAAGTTCTCTATTTCTATGGACTGTGCAAGCACTTAAAAAGGTCCTCCAGATCATAGCATCTGGTTCAATTGGCATGGACTGCACAAATTCTTTTGCACAGTAGAGTTCGCCTGCCCTCCCAAGAATATCAACCACGCAGGCATAATGTTCTTGTTTTGGTACTAAACCGTGCTGTTCGGTCATGGATCTGAAATAACTAAGCCCCTCATCTACCAATCTTACATGACTACAGGCAGTCAAAACTCCAACATATGTTATATGATTTGGCTTTAGATTTAGCATTTTCATATTTTCAAAGAGTTCTATAGCTTCACTAGCATATCCATGCTGAGAATAACCAGTAATCATTGCATTACATGAAATATTGTTTTTCCGAGGCATCTCAACAAACACCCTCTTGGCATCATTAAGGCATCCACACTTTGCATACAATGTAACTAATACATTGCATACTTCTGTCTCGCTGTGTTGCCCTGTTTTGGTTATTCTGCCATGAATTTGCTTACCGAGTTTCACGTGTGGTAAATTTGCAGCTGCACTAATAGCAGATCCATAGGTAAACATATTAGCCTCCTCTCCAACTTGAATCATTTTACTGAAGACCTTCAGTGCCTCCTCATTTTTTCCACTCTGGGAAAATCCCGATATCAAACCATTCCATGTAACATTATCTCTAGAGTTCATTTTTTGAAATGCCAAGTGTGCCTCTTGTATACAACCACATCTAGCATAGAGACAAACAAGCGCATTTCCAACTGATATATCTGAGGAGTAGCCGGATACAATAGACTGACTATGAATTTGACGTCCTTGATTGAGAGCTTGAATTCCAGCACAAGCACTAATAGCACTTGCTAATCCTATATTATCTGATAGAATACCTCGTTCTTGCATTTCCTCAAAAAGTTTAAGTGCTTCAGCAAACATGTCATGTTGAGCATATCCAGCTATCATAGCCGTCCAAGAAACAACATCATCTTCATTAAGTCGTCTGAATATTTTCATAGCAGTTTCTAGATTACCATGTTTGGCATACATATCTATAAGCACACTACAGACATACACATTTGGCTGAAATCCAGTTTTTATGGATTGGGTATGAACTTGCTCTCCTAGATCAAGTGCTCCAGTAGAAGTACACGTTCTTAGAATACTAGGATATGTGTACTGGTTGGGTTTCAAACCCTTATTTTGCAACTGTTTATAAATGTTGAATGACTCCTGGAGGTCGCCTAGCTGCCCATATGCCACTAGCATCACATTCCATAGAACCACGTTATCTGTTTGCGTTGCAAGGAAGAATTTATGAGCTGTTTTAACATCTGAACATTTTACATAAAGGTCTAGTAAAGAACCCTCGATGATGATATCTATACACATTCCTGCCTTGATTGCATAAGAATGTAGTTGCATTCCCTTACGAAGATCCCCCATCAAAGCACAACTGCCGAGTAGACTTGCAACTGTAACACTATCAGGTTTTAAGGAATCAGTCTGCATTTTCTCAAACAAGTCGAGGGACTTGTCAATTGACCCTTGCATAGAAAACCCAGAAATAAGAGTATTATACGAAACCTTATCCCTCTGTTGCATTTCTCCGAAAATAAGCTCAGCAGATGTTAAGCTCCCACATCTAGAATAAAGTGAAACAAGAGAGTTGCACACATAGAGCTCTGATGAGAAACCCCACTTTAATATCAGAGCATGAAGCTGCTGCCCTAATTCATACAAGCTTATCTTAGTGCAGGCACTTATAATACTAGAGAAAACATATGGAGTAGGATACACTCCTAATTTTCTCATCTCGCAATACAGTTGGATGCTGTCTAATTCACGACAATTACGGGACAAGCCTGATATCATGGCAACCCAAGACACACTATCCCTTGAACTCATACTTTTAAAAATTCGAACTGCAGAATCTACAGTTTCATTCTTAAGGTACAAGTCAATCAGAGGATTGCAAATGCGAGGGCTTGTACTGAAGCCGCAACAGACTATCTTAGCATGAAACAGTTGAACAAATTGAAGAGAAACTTTAGCACCAAGGCAAGCCTGCAGAATACTAGCAACAGCACCATCATCTAAGGAAACAATCTGGTCAAATTCTCGTGAAATGCTCAATAGTTCCCTGTAAGAAGTCTTCCCAACACACAACAATTTCGCTTTGTCGCAGGAACTCGAATTTTTACACCCTGAAACATCATCCAATTTCTCAGACACATTTAACTCTCCTGCAGGAACACTGGTTTCAACAAGCCGGGGTGAAACTTCATCATTTTCACGCAAATTAATTGTCAAAATTTCTCCTTGAATCTTTTTCGTATCTGGAAAGTTTCTGATCTCCAGGCATTGCTCTAGAGCACCAACATGGTAAGTTCGATTATTTTTGTGAATTTTCTGCATGAAGTTAGGGTACAAACTGTTAGTTTTCATTATTTCAGAACTAATATATTCAATCCTGCACACACATTCTATCATTATGCTGAGCAAACTTGGATGTAGGAGCTTCACCCTACCACGACGATTTATCAATATTTACCATTCTTCCATTTCCATTTCAATTTCACTTCAAATATACATAATATAATATAATACTTCAATTTCACAGATTACTGGAACAGTAAACAATAAAATAAAAAATAAAAACGACAATTTACAACGAACCTTGTAGATGAAGGAGAAGCTGGCAAAATAGCCACGTCGAGCAAGCAACATCCAATCACGCCTTCGCTATTAATAACCCGATAGAGATGAGAATGCTATAAACCCTACTTCTCCCTCTCCTCATCAAACTTATAGAGATGAGAATGCTATAAATCCTACTTCTCCCTCTCCTCATCAAACTTCAAAATTCTCAACTCTGGCCCCAACAACTACTGCGTTAATTACTTCAAAGAAGAACACACGCATCGATTAATTAATTACAATTAAGGTATCGTATTATTTCAAAATTATTCATGTTTAAATTCACATGGAGTTCATGATAAGCTGAAGTGGCTCATTTATTGGGCTTAATTATTCCATTGGGCTGCGGAATACATAATTGGGCTTCTACGAGACCGAATCACAGTTTTCAATTTTTCAAGATAATGAATTTTCATGGTCCAAAGGAGAATTATCAATTTAAGATCCGAAATATGATTTATTTGTCGTTCTAGGATCCGAAAGATTGATTGTCAATCTAGGACCTGAAAGATCATCAAGATTCTTGATTTCGTAAGATTCTCGATTTATGACCTCCATACTAAACGGTGTTAGTAAGTCATCCAACGAAAGATGATAGGACTGTTACGTATCCACGTCACTCTCGAAATTAAATAATATAAAAAGTCAACATTAAATTTATAAAATTACAATTATAATTCTCTCACAAATTCATAAAATTGCAGCCGTTGTCTCCTTTTCTTCTTTACCGTACGTAGTTTCTTTCACAAGTTTTTGACTTTTTGTCTCTTCAATTCAATTGCAGTTGTTTCTTCACATTATACAACGATCATATCATCTCTCATTGGATGACTTACTAACACCATTAAGTATGAAGGTCCTGAATCGAGAATCTTGTGAACTTTTGGGTCCTAAATCGGGAATCTTTGTGATGTTTTGAGTCCTAGATTGATAATTAATATTTCGGGTCCTGGATCGACAAATAAATCATCTTTCGCGTCCTAAATCGATAATTTTCCTAAAATTATGTACCATATATTCAATAGTTTGAATTCTAAATAATAATTTGATGGTAGTATGAAATTTTATTTTTCGCCTATTTAATGATTATTAAAAGCTCCAAAAATGCCATGGAGAAAACCTTTTCCATCATTGTTGACCCAGCCTATCCTATTCTGATTTCTGGGCTTTAAATGTAATTTTCTCTCCCTTTTGCACATGGAAAAATTTATTGGAAAACTTTTCCTTCTATAAGTAACCTTTGGAAACTGACTTCGAAAAGGAATAAATTGGAGAAAATAGCAGTGGTCCCAAAAGTTTTATGTTATTTAAGTTGAGTATATTGCATATGATTAATTTAATGTTCTTTTTTTTTTATATTTTAAGGTTTGGTTTATGGGTGCACTCATATAAGAACATTCTTTAGTATGAGATTTGAAAACAAATTTACCCCATCAATTTTATAAACAAAAGGTCGAGATTTAATATTTTTATTTGTATATGAGAAACATATAACTTACATATGAGATACAAATAACTTGCATATGAAAAATATGAGATAATCATATGCAGTTGAATTTATTAAAAAATAGAGGAATCGGATCCGTCCATTTCAAAATTCAATACACGAGATCTATTTTCATTTCTCGTCGTATTTAGTGTTATACATGAATATGTAATATTTATGTTTACATTTCATTACAATTTATTTATACATCTTAAAGAGAGAGAGAATTTATTTATACATGTCCAAATTTATGGTTAAAACTTGAAAGGAATTAACACAAATCGAGGGATTTTTGTTAGATACGCTAAATTTCCGGGTGATTAAAGGTCAGCGTACTTTATATTTAAATATTAATAAACTGAATTCATATGTTTGATTTGACTCGTCAGTGTTTCACTTTCATTGTGGCCCCACATGTGTTATTTCTCATTTTTTCTAATTATTTTTATTTAACATCTATTTAAAATTTCTACACTTTAGCTTTATTGTTTCATTCAGGAGCATATATAATATTTTTTAAATTAATCAATTTATAATGTTTATAATCAAGAAAGAAACATAATATAGTATTCTATAAACTTGTTAGGTACAATAAATCCTGCTAAATGAATTGAATGATTTAACTGCAGTATAAAGATTTGATATTGGAAAGTAAAAATTAATAAAAATATGATATGTTATACAAAATGTGATGGACGATCTAAACAATCTTATCCTTGGTCATTCACTTAAATATTTATTTATTTTTATTTTGGATGTTTTCGGGGATAAAATTAATTCAATTATTCTACAATCGGCCCAGAATCAAGGCGCCCTTAAGTTATCACAAGATCCAACGAATTTGCACAAGTCCAGATCCGATGCCTAAGGATTGAGGCATGAACCTCGAACCCTGTCAAACCTCGAGGTCCATCACCGAATGGGTCGAGTCTCGAGGTCTCTCAGACTGGGGAATCAACTCCACACCCACTACTCAGATCATCCAAGATCGTGGGAGTGGTTGCCAACATATACACCAGCTTCACCACTACCCACGTTTATTAGTTTAATAACTGTAACTCCCTGTATAAATAGGACCCTTGTGCACGATGTAAATGATGATCAGTCATTGCTAATAATACTTCTTCTTTTTGAGCAATTACAATTATCAATATATTCAATCTATTTCCAAACTTTTACTTTCTAATCATCTACGGGAAGTTTTTTCTTTACTACGAAAAATCGAACCTCAACAGATGTAAAAAAATATAATAATTATGTTATTATATATTTATTATATAAATTGCTACATTTATAACTTTATATCACACGACAAGATCGCTAGAATCATGTGACAATAGAAAAATACAAAAATATGATTAGAAGTAAATCGTGGGATTGAAAGTCTAGCATGATACGTATATTTGTCATTATATATAGAATTGAAAGATGTTCGATTTGCCACCATATTTAATTTCCTTTTAAATACGTAATTAAAATATCTTGATAGAAGCTTAACATATAATATTGAACGGAGAAAGTGTGGCCCCTGCCATATTTCCCCAACCAGAAAATTAATTTGTTGATTGATTAGTCAACAATGGCAGACAATAAAGTCATATACTGTTTTTATGGATTCCCAAATCTCACGACCAATTCCGACGCATGAATCTATTTTACTTAAATTTTATGCTACTTTATGGAATACTAACTTTTGTAGTTTCATAGTCTTAATTTCTTTTGTATAATCAACTTTTTTTTAAAGAAAAATACGGACATGATATTATCATAAGCGATTTTTTTTTTCCATAACAACCCTTCGAGATTTAAGCATTTTTATATATATATAAATAATAATATGAATAAAAAAGTGAGAGATTTGGACCTCGTCTCTTTCGTTTCCTTGTTCTAGGAATTTAAACATTTTGAGTTGAGAGTCTAAACCAGCGCATGTTAAGGTCGTGGAGATAAGTACTCGATGCAATGTAAGAGCCGGTATATTTTAAATATTAATCTAAATAAAAAAGTGATAGAGATTGGGATTTCGTCTCTTTCGTTCCCTTGTTCTAGGAATTTAAACATTTGAATTGAGAGTCTAAACCAGTGCATGTTGAGGTCTTGTAGATAAGTACTCAATGCAATGTAAGAGCCGGTATATTTTAAATATTAATCTGAATGAAAATGTGAGAGAGATAAGGATCTCGTCTCTTTTGTTCCCGTGTTCTAGAAATTTAAACATTTTGAGTTGAGAGTCTAAACCAGTGCATGTTGAGGTCGTGTGAATAAGTACTCAATGCAATGTAAGAGCTGATATGTTTTAGAATGAGATCGCAAGCTATTTAATATCAATTCGAAATGTGTGGAACTCGATCAATTTGAGATTGATTAGTTCGTAATATATAAATGATTTTTTATTTTCAAATAAATTTGAAAAAATAAAGTTTGACACAATCAATTTCAGCTTGAAAGAGCTTAAACTCGATTATTCCCTGCTCGTGGATACTTAATCATTAAGAGAAATATAAAAGAATATTGGATGGGCAATATTTATTAAGACAAAATTAAGAGATTATTGTAGAATGATAATGAGATTGAAGAAATTGGGCGTAATTGGGTCGTTAAACGCGCGGCAAATCAGGAGCATTGAATTTGCATTAGCCATTAAGGTATGGCAAATTATCATTAATTATTGGTGACCGTTAAATACAATGAAAACGTTCAAATGATTAGCCATCATTATATAATATAATATAATTTGATCAGACCTAATGATATCACAACAAAAAAAAAAAACCGAGGAGATCTTCTGTTAGACCGCCTAAATCATTTAAACGGGTTTGAGTTGAGGATCCATAAAAAATATGAGCTTGGATTTAGGATCCTAAACGGGTAAGAGTTTGGGTTGACGGAAATGAACTATTTAGATCCGCTTAAATCGCTTAGGCGGTCTACGCAAGTTTTTGTCAACAAAAACAACTTAATAAAATTCTCTAAGAGGAAGCTTACTAACTGTTACAAATATTATTTTGTGAAATTAACAAATTACTCTGTATCAGATACACTTAGACTTATATATGTTAATATGCTGAGTCAGGTTATTTGTGTACTGCTTCGATAAAAACTCATCCAATCTTATTCAGCGAAGTTTATTGCTAAACCTGTGGAGTGCAAACTCAATAGTATTCAAATAATGAAGAAACACGTTAAGTAAGTTAGCTTGAGAATATAAAATTATCAACTTTGACTTCATGATTTTAAGCTTGAAGTGATTAAAAGATGTAATAATACATATTTTTAATTATAAAAAACAACGAATTTGAGATAAAACAAATTGAGTATTGTCAATCTAGGATTTGAAAGAAAGCTTACTTATTAATACAAGACTCGAATGATGAATTTTCAATTTAGAACCTGAAAAATGCCCAAATCTCAATCAATAACCTCAACACGAGGTCATGAACTGAGAATTAATTTTTTTGGGTCTTCAATTGAAAATTTAGATATCTTTTAAGTCATAAATTAAAAACTAAATCATATTTTAGATACATAAATCTAACTTTGAAAATTCAGACTTGGAGCATGGAAAGCATTTGAATCAAAATTCAAAACTTAATTTCATAATATACGAATCAAATTTAAGATAAGGTTTGAGACCTGTGTTTAAAAAAGTGAAACATTCTAAAAAAATTGTCCATTTACATTTCTTCACTTGATGAGAGGCATAAAGAAAAGATGATTTTGAATGTTTTTTGAGGGAATTAATTTTGCAAAAATTATAAAGCGCACTTTTTCAGGAAAAAAAACGCAACCAAACAGAAGTTCTGCCAGTGAGCTCGACTAATATGAAAGCTATATTCTGCAAAATTCACTGAAAAAAGTATTTCACAACAAATTATTAAAAAAAAGGACAAAAACTTGGTTTAGACCACTTATACGATTTAGGCGAATTTAAGGTGGCGTTTGGTTTAACTGTCAGGAATCACTATGAGTGTGAGTTTAATAGTAGAGGGAATGACTATAAGTTTGGGAATGAAACTCATCAAGTTAAAAGGGTTTGATTAATTCCTAAATATTTGAGAATCATTCCCAAATTACGTACTAAACAACTTATTTTGAGTTTCATTACATTTCCTGATTCCAAATCCACCGACCAAATGCCACCTAAATAGTTCATTTCCACTAACTCAAACTCATACTCGTCCTAAATCATAAACCCAAACTTACATCCCTCCTTAATTTTAAATGA
>AYJT01084615.1:0-10291 GCA_001278415.1 Ocimum tenuiflorum | reverse complement strand
TTATTTATGAATGGACTTAATCGGCATCCCATTCTGCTATTTTTTTCCATTTGAAGAAAGTTATACTGTATATTGACCTGTTTAAAATTGCTACAATAAGGCTTTCTGATCATTATCATCTCATTAGATCCTCTGGCCTGGTGGAATATTATTTCTGGCGTTGTGCATTCAATCAAAACAAAGTGATAAACAAGCTAGTCAGGGGCCACAAACTATAAGCCAACGAGGTGGGAAGATGGTCAACCAATCTACACCTTTCGAGCAACAGCTTGAGGCTGCTCGCAGAGGTAGTAATGTGAAAAACTTCATCTTCAGTGAGTATATGACGCCTAAATATATTGCGCCAACTCTCTTGCATCCTACTAAAAAAAGCAATAAATAAATAAAGAAAAAGAAATACTATCTCCTAAATATCCATGTTTCCCTCACTATTCACTATCAAGCATGACACATGAGCTGGAAAAAAGGCAATAGCATAATACATGCAGTTATACTTGAATATGCTTGCTTTGAGCACATTATGGATGCCAATAACATTAGTTTCTCATTAACAGATGGCACACCTGCCCCCTTGGTCAGCTTGATCGGGCGTAAGCAGTACAAACGTAGTGCTAGAGATATATACTATTTCATTCAGGTAGAAAACTCCTATTACTCTATATAGCTCATAACATTAAATACCTGAATAATAATTTCAAAATTTGTACTAAAAGTAGTAATAGCTGTATATTAATTTTTCATGTCACCTTGCAGTCTACAATTTGTGTAAAACAACTTGCCTATGCAATCCTTGAGCTTGTTCTGATAACGATATTTCCAGAAATGTGTGAACTTGTGAGGGATATCCATGAAAAGATGCATATGCAGCATTCATAGTTGTGAACTTTTTTTCCTCTAGTAAAGTCCAGTTTTCCCAATAATCCAGTTTTCGCAAGGAAGATTTACACTACCGAATTTTTAGGAGTTTCTGCCTTCTGCAACTCTATTTGGATGACAAATTCCATTCTTGAATAGCTGGAACATCAAATTCTTGTGATTGTTTATAGTGTCAGTTAAATCAGGAGCAGACTCGTATATACTAGCTTACAGTGTTTTGTTTAGGAGGTGTTTATTTTCATAGGTGAAGATTTTGTTGTTCCTTAATATCCCAGAATAGTAACCATGACTATTGTAGTTGAAAATAATTCTCAAACTGATAACAAAATTCCTAAAGATGTGAATGAATGAAAAAGTTTTGAAAGCAGCCTGATTCAAAATCCATACCACCCAACCACCTCCACACTCCACAAATCCACATGGTCCCTTTCTCTTCAAACAAACTCCGGTCATATACCCCCTTTATCATCCCAGGTCAAAAGTTCCGCCAAGAAACAGGTATTTTTGCATTTTCCTTCGCGTTAAAAGTAACACCCTTCTCTTTCTTTTTTTATGAATGCTAATCCAACATCTTTTTTTTTATTATTTATAATTTCTAGCTCTATATGTTTGTGAATTAAGCAATGGAAACAGCATCATCATTTATGGCAGTTCCAGCCGCAGCCAGTGTGGGTCCTACTAATAGCTAAGCAGTATGAATGAAGGTTCACATTATTGATTATACCTGTTCTAGTTCTTGTTGGATTTGTTCCTCCGTATTGAGGCTTCAGTGGAGGAAGAATGAATTTCAATTTTTATTCATCTTTTTTCGGGAATATTGATTGGTTGGCGCTTGGTAGTCCAATACATACTTTGTTGAATGTAGAATTGAACTCTTTTATGTTATACTCTGTTTGCATCTAATGCTAATGTTCACAAGTGTAGTTCTATGATCTCAACATGTGTCTCATTTTCCTTGTTGAGGAGAACACTTCGTGAAACTGAATGCACTGCCTCTTAAATTGTACAACATTACTCTACAAAAATAATCTACTGCGTCAATTCTGTTGCAACCAAGTTATATACTATGCTATGCATCGGAAATAAAGTATAGAACATAATGTTGCATTGAAATACTCTCTCCAGTGCATAAGTATTTTATTTATGCGGATAAACTGGATTTAATTTTTTCGTGAAAAAAATGCTTCATAAATTCCCAACCACATTTGTTATCAAAGTTCAAGTATCTCATCCAACTGCAGCTTAAATGTAATTATTATACTTCTAAAGTTAATGCAATAGTTTTCTGCTTTTTTGTTGATTAATCAAATGTTGGGTGCGTGGTGCATGTGTTTCCACAACACCCACGAAAACTAAAAAAGGAACACATCGATTGACATGCAGATTCCACCAACTAAAAGATACGAATAAAAATAAGTATCACGTGCCTTATTCCTTTAACAAAACTATCTGCTTCTAGTATTACTATTTATTACAGACTCGACCAAGACTCAACACGTACCAAACTAACACTTCAAACATGATCACGAAAAATCAAGCAACGATACATGTTCAAAGCAAAAGCACCATTGCAACAAACCATATTTGAAAATTTTACCATAAATACCATATTAGTAACTTAGCTTAGTTAAAACAGCAAACTCAGAGTTGGATTTGTTTTAATCCAACAGTATCGTGTGCACCTGGACTGGATAGCTGTTCATAATCGAGTGACTGCCTCCTTCTTGCTACCTGCCTAGCGAAAGCTATGCAAATAGAAGCCATGAACACCAAAATCAAAGAGATAATCCAGCAGAATTGCAGATTGGCCAACGCCCGGGCCCTTGAGTCAGCCTCCTTGGTCTCACATAAAACTGCTCCATGCATGTTGCTGTTGCTAGAATTAATTGCTTGTGTAGTATTACATCCTCGCGGGACAAAATCGGGAAGCCAGAGCATGAATCCCATGTTTATGAACCAACATCCTTGGAAAACAACCGATAATGAAAGAATTAGCGCTGCAGGAAAGCTGGTCGGTGAAGCAGTTGCATATAGAGCTGCCAGAAATGAAACACAAACTATAAGCTGCATTAGCCAATGATAATGGCCTTCAAGTCCAACGTGATCGGTGGAATGGTAATGAAGTAAGAAAAGTTCCTGGGCAAAGATCGAGACGACAAGGACACAGGAGATCCCTAATAAGTTTGCAGATAAATGAGTCCACTCACTAAAAAGAGTGAAACTTGTAAATATAACCAGCTGGAAGAACATGGTAGCGTGTTCGACATTGTCAAGCTCGAAGAAGAAGTGGAAGTGTTGAATATCTAATATCTGGATCAAAATTGCAAATAAAGAAAAAGACAAGATGAGTATGAGCTCGAGATGGTCTAGCTTCCAAAGTGGACATCTCAGTGGGTACCAAAACCTTAACACGAACTTGTCAGATCCTTTGAGAAAGTAGAGACGCAGGGAGTTTGTGAGGTGCCACAGACCAAGAGAAGCAAGGGCTAGCCCCGGCACTAGATGCCCGAGGAAAGTTCCCATTGAAGATTCTTGATTTAGTTTTGATGGTATTCACAACTTAAATACTAAAAAACACGAGGAACAAGATAAAAGTTAGTTGATATCTTATCAGTTGTTGGTGCATGGTGCATGTGTTTCCACAAATAAAAATAAATTATTCACAGCCGTTTGTATATATTACTGACAATGCGTGCATTGTCCTACTATTTAAAGAAAAAAGAATATAAAACGCAAATATCACCTAGTAAACTGCAGGAGCCACTGACACTTAGATCAGATCCCTGTTTATTCTTAATAGAATTTTACAATCACACGAATGCAAAAAAGAAATGAAGATGGAAAGAAAGAGACAGGTAGGATGATTAGACCACCCATTTATGGGAAAAAGGAGGTAGGTGGCTAGAGCTGATTGGATATTAAACAATCCTTAAAAAGATTATGATTTTAGGTCAAAAGATGAATCAGAAAGACAAAAGACAAGGAAATACAGATCACCACATCTATTGATATCACCAGAATATAGTGGCCAACATTGACTCTTAAGTCACATAATGCAGATCCACTACAAGGAATCAATATGAAATCAATATGAAACCTTTTAAATTATTGGCAGCATGAACGTGAGATCCCAGTAACATTACCTTCCCCAAACAGTCTCATGCAAGTACTCAACCACTAAGACCTGAAAATTGTTTGTCCTGAAAAGGATAAACAAAAGTTCACCAAATGCTGCAATTAAGAAGAAAAATTGTTGTAGCAGAATGTTCAGTGCACTAAAATTTATGGACTAGGTATTGGAATAATCTAAATGTAAGAGGTTTGCTGTTAAATAATAACATAACCAACAAATTGATAGGTGTTACAGCATACGTGTGACAAAGAGTTCATCAGGCAGCAAGAATAAATAACTGGTTGACTGTAGAACCTCCAACAAGATACACAATAGATAGCTCATAGTATGGCATGCAACTGACTGCAGATTTTTGATGGAAAGCTTTCACAATATATAATAGCATACTAACTAAATTTAACTTGACCTGGACTAGCACTGAAAATGTTTCATAACATAAATCTACCCAAATTGATTCAGATCTTAAATTCATAACCCACGAGAACTTTCACATACAACCGAACTCTGCCATCAAACATATATATAATACATGGGTACAATTAATTCAAAATGATCACAAAATACAGCTTACCAACCATTTTGCCAGTGACATTCTGGAGATATCTTCTTGGCACTTGAAGGTACTGGAGCAAGGAGTTCGAATGCGTACTCTATGCTAAAAGGGAATCCCGGGAATATAACATTGAAAGATCAGATCCAAGGTAGAACCTCAGTTGGGGGCATCTTCTTCACAAGCTCTAGTGCAACCTTTGATTATAGATATATAAGTACTGTCATCGGGAGTAATGCCTTTATAAACCATTTCTTTAAGGAATACTTCAGCATGATTCCCTTCACCAAGTTGACATGTGCCTTCTAGAAGAGTATTGAAAGTGCAGCGATTGGGGTTTAATCCTATACTTAGCATCTCATCCCGAATTCTCATAACATTTTCCATATCACCCCTCTTCATATACCCACTAATCAGAGTGTTATAACTAATATGATCGGGTTTAATACCTCTCGTAGCCATCACATCAAGAAGGCAATAAGCCTCTTCAACCTTGCCAACCCTGCAGTAACCTCGCATCACAGTGTCGTAAGTAACTTTATCTGGGGTAATCTTCATTCTTTCCATCTCCTTTAAAAGTGAAAGAGCACGCTCAATGTTTGCATCGTCACACAGACCATTTATTAATGTGCTGAACACGATAAGATCGGGCAGTACACCTTTCTCTAATACTTTTTCAAATAAATCATCTGCCTCATTTACCCTCTTCAATTTAACCAACAAATGAATCAGTGAAGTATAAGTTTCTTGGGTAGGCTCAAAACCTTTACTTACCATTTCATCATGCAGTATGAAAGGTTTCTCCGCATCCCCAGCACTGCAAAAACCATTGATCAATATATTATATGTTATTTCATTGGGATATACATCTTTGGCTTGCATCTCTTCCATCATACCATCAGCCTCTGTAAACATACCCTTCAACAATAGTAACTGGATCAACATGTTATATGTGAACACTGTTGGAACTATTCCTCTCTTTTCCATACGGTATCTGTAGCAAAGCGCTTTTTCCAAGTCTCCATATCTGTAATATCCATTAATCAGATTATTATAAATCACAGCATCAGGAACCAACCCATTTTCCTCCATTTTCCACAGAAGTGCAGACGCCTCAACAACCTTCCCATACTTGCACATACAGCTTATCAAGAAACCACAAGTATAGGAGTTCGGCTCTATATCTTTCTTTTTCATTCTCAAAAGAACACTGTAAGCTCCATCAAGATCTCCCTTCAGGCAATGCCCATAAGTTAGTGTATTGTATGTGATTATATTTGGATCAATTCCTAAACCCTTCATGTATCTAACCAACCGCTTAGCCTTCTTCAAATTACCTTCCTTACTCGAGAGATTGATCATCATATTAAATGTAGATATATTCGGTGTGATCCCCAACTTGATCATATCTCCACACAAACCCCACACAGTGCCTCTCTCATTCAATTTAAGGAACAGATTCAACATACTATTCCACGTCTTTGTCTTCGGCAACATCCCCATCCTTTTCATCAAGCCAAAACACTCCACAAGCCCATTTTCCATTTTCAACTCGCAATGCGCCATTATCAACAAATCAAACACAAACGTGCTCCGGATGCACAGCCTCTCACGGGCACCCATTAAACCAAGAAAAACCTCGCAACAAGTAGAAGGACGAGAACTGATGAACTCCTTTAAGAGCTGCAAAGCATGGTTTGGGGAAGGGGAGCGTGCTGCAACAGCAGCGGCAAGGCAGTAGCACTCAGTAGTTAGAGAATGAGTGTCAATATTTCCAATAAAATTGAGGATGAGGGCAGGGCAATCACGGAGTTGAAGGAGGGTAGAAGCTATCAGAGCAGGGGTGAAATTAGGAGAAAAGTGTTTGATGAAATGCCACTGAGAAGATTTGACTAAAGAAGCGAGAGCGGTAGGTGTTGGCGGCGGCGGGTGAAGGGATGAAGAGAATTGGTAGTTGTCGACCTGAGTTTGAAAGGATTTTCGGAAGAGATGAAGAATTTTGCGCGATTTCATGGCGGAGGCGGGAGGAATTCAAGTTGGCCGTTGGTAAGAAATATGGGAATTGTTTTCAACTAGTTACGTTCATTGTGAGAGTGATCGAAAATTAGAGATTAACAACTAAATAATTAATTTATTTGTTGGGGTTATTCACAGCAGGGTTGTTCAAATAAAAAAGAATTTGATGAATACCAATTAAATTATTTGCTCCTCTAAAAAATTAAAGTATTTTGCTAGTAGTAAATTATGCAAATTAATTGAACAGGTTAATGTATACATACGTACTTTAATTTTTATGAATAATTTTTTTCCCAGCAAAACATCATTCTCGCATACTTCTTTCTAGGATTTTTTTTTTAAATCTAAGTACAATATTAAATAAACTCACGCGGATATTCTCACATACACTCAAACTCGTGACCTTTAAAGACATAGAAAATGTGCTTACCACTGCACTATAAGATGGTAAACTCATCCACCTCGGGGTTTTTTCTAGGATTTTACAATCTCAATTTTGAGACGCTTCCACAAAATACTATTTAAACCAAATACTTCCACAATTTTACAGGAAGGCGAAATAGATTATGTCATCAAAATTCTTTTAAATTTCAAAAGATTGTTGCTCTTTCATTTATAATTAAATTTATGAGCACAGTATATAAAATAAAATCTCTATAAATAATTTTAATTTAAGATATTAATAAATAATTTAAAAAGATATCAAAAGGTTATTTTTACTAAAAGAATATGCACAAAAATTAAAATAAAATACTTTTCTTTTGTGAATATATAAGTATTTAAAATTATTTTTTTAGATGCATTTACATTAAATTCAATTTAAAAGGAACAATCGTAACACCAAATTAAAATGTGATAAATTTTAGTTGTGATATAATAAACCTTAAATGGGATTACTAAACTCTGATTATGATGAGTAAACTTTACAAAGTGAAATGTAAAAAGCCCTGAATGAAATTAAATATATCTAAAAAGAATATATTTTTCATATTCTAAAAACAAATATATGCGGATGGTGTAAATGATAAACAATTGGCATTGAATTGCAATTTTGTAAATGTTGGAAATTATATTATAAAAAGGGACAAACTTGGGGAATTAAATTGTAAAATAATGGAGACGTTAGAAATTATTAGCTCATGTTGGATGTAGAATTAGTTGGGAAATGTAAATGTGAGTGAGTTTGTTTACCAAGAGACGCATTGCCGTAATGCATGCATATACAAGTATAACTAGAGTGTAAAATTATTTGAAGGTTTTAAGGTCAATAATATATATATATACATAAATACATCTCTCTTGAATCTTTGTTCCTCATGCTCTTAACAGAAATTAAATTGTAATTTTATAAACTAATGGATTATTTGGCAAAAATGGAGTCTAAATTGCAACTGCCCTGCCCCTTTTATGGTGAACATTATAAATTGGAACGACATTTGGGGTGAAGCCCAAATTCTAGTCTCAAAAGCCCCGAATGTGTGTTATAAAAAAGAGAAGAAAAATACCATTTGCTAGCAGGCTGTTTGGCGATCCTGAAACCCAGTGCATAAATCAAATACAAACCACAGTTTTTTCAGAGAAACCTATGGTCTTCAACTCTTCAGACTTCATTAAAGTGTTTGTATATATACCTCTTCAGAAACACACAACTACAAGAATACATCAAGATTAAGCATTTGCAGTGTTAGTTTATTATTATAATTAAAGTATTTTCAATGTCTGGGATTGTGGATATGTGGAGTAGTGAGGTAGCAAAACTGAAGAGCAAGGGCAAAGCTCTTCTGTCGGTGTCAGCTCAAGAGGCCGCTCCTCCTCCTGTGACGGCGGCTCGTGATAAAATTAGCGGCGGCGGCAGCCCACTTTGGTGGCCCACCCAGAAGCTGCAGTGCTCCGAGTCTTCGCTCTCGATGCTTCTCGACTGCATCAGCGCTTGAAACATTAAGTAAAGGAAAAAGAAAACTATGCTGTTTGTTTTTTTATATATATTTTGACTTTTTATTTTTCCTTCCGCATAGTTTGCCCAGCCCTCCCTCCTCAGTCGAAATGGGAAAGAAGAAGAATTAAGAAATGCTGTAAATTATTCTACATATTACTGCACTATGTTTGCCAACTGGAAAATCTTTCAATCTCTAGTCTTTAATATGTTTGCTAGATTAATTTTGACTTACTTCTTCACAATTCTGGAGTCTAATCATAACTGTTGCTACTCTCAAAATATAAAAAGAAAATTAAGACATTTGTTTATAAATCAATAATGTTCATTAATCTATAATAAATGCATGCATACCCGCCAAGAGAATGTGAAAATTGTGTCGCTGTCTAATAATTGGAACTTGAAAGCATAAGAGATAAGATAACGTTCATGTCTCATTTCCAATCCTTGGAGAAAAATCTCCCCCATAATCAATGATTAGAAGAAAATAACGCTCCATATAGTAAATATATTATAGCGTCGACCACATCTATCTATAGTAGTATAACAAGTGTATAACATCCAGTGGAACAATTAAAATTAGTTTTATTATGGGAATAATTTACCGCCTTAATTTGATTTGTATATGAAATGATGCTAAATTTAATTTCGATGGAATAGCACACAAGTGATGCCACTCGAAATATGTGTAAAGTGAACTCAATTCCCGTATGACTATCTAAAAATCTCACGAAATAAATGAATCACATCCATGATTGATTGTCTTCCCGTCTCTTATTTTTCTATCCCGGCGCTTTACTTTGATCAATTTGATGAATTAAGATATATAAAAAATACTGCAGATTAATTTATTTTTATTTTGATAAATTGAAATTCAGCTAGAAATATTTTAAGTTGATGAGTCGTGTAATTCAATTAGTTCAGTTAATAAATGCTAAATTGATGAGTCATGTAATTCAATTAGTCCTACTTCAATTCCATCCAGAAATTTGTGTAGAAACTAGCATAATAAAGTCGCAGACTCGCACTCCACAAAATATGTAATACTTTTAATAAAAAACAATTATAATATGGAACTTTGAAGCATTGAAAGAGATAGAGATGACACGTCAAATGGTAGCGTTGCAACTTGGCGCCATTCCAAGACTGACCAATTCAATAATATCTGCATATTTTCTATATTTTTCTAAAGTTTCTCTTTTGCTTTTATATTTTGTTTTTCCTCAAGTCCAACATCATCATCACATGGGATGAAAACCAACAGCTCCAGCAGATTTGAACCCATTTTCCAAGCGCTTTTAATTTGTTACGGCCTAACTGAATTATTGATGCATTAGACTCCACAGACTCTAAATGGATTGTGGTCCCATTTTAACGTGCAATCGCCTAACAATCAAATTATTATAACTTCAAGGGACAAATCAATATTTTATTGTTAATCTCATTCCACCTTTTACAATCAACCTCCTGTAAGGTTTTAAAATTCTCCAATGTCCGAGCACTCTCTAGCTAGACATTTTTCTAGTTTTATTATTTTTAATATCTTTATCATCTAGTATCATTTGAACCAAAACTAGAGCCTCTTAACATGCTAAAAAAAAGGCAAACAAACAGACAAACTAGAGCCTCGTAGGAATATTGTGTGGGTAAATTGTTCACCTTCCTCAAGTGATATTTTAGAATTGTTTAGAGGCACTCTAGCACAACTTTTATAGTACTTGTTGCAAAGCATATTTATTTGATGAAGTAAAGTCTGATATAATTGGAACCAGTGTAATCTAGT
>AYJT01084599.1:0-13417 GCA_001278415.1 Ocimum tenuiflorum | reverse complement strand
AGAAGCAGGGGAGAATTTTTACTGGCATTACTTTTAGGCGATAAGAGTATCGCCATAAGGGCAATATAGGACCTGCTAGTTACATCAGAATCTTGAACAAAAATTCATATATCTTGAACAACAGGACACAACAAACATGCATGTAAGAAACAAAAGTCACAATATTATGAAAGCTTACATCATTTCTTGTAACAGCAGCATGCATAACAGCCCAGCCTATGGAATGAAGCTTTCTACACAATATGGATCTCATTTGATCCTCAATGGTGCCAAACCTGAGCTATGGAACCAACAGAAATACTATCATTTACGAAACAAGAGAAATCACATATGCTACCCACGAACATAAACTCTCCTACAGCTGTGCTCTATCAATATTACATCATTTACAATATTGTTTCCTAAGGGTGCAAGAGGACCTCTTCATTTAAACCTTATTCCTTCATGGAACAAGTGCCTTTTAACTAAAAGTACTAAATAAGGCAGTATTCAGTCAGTGCAGTTAGATGAAGACAGCATTGTGAAAAAGTTAGCTACATAAACTTTGTGAATGTGTTATAACCAAACACCAACGAATTAAGTTGCTCAACAAACAATTAAAATATAAATAATAAACAACTGGATAGAAATAGACAGGATTTCAAACATATTGTTTGGAACTATTGAACCCAAATACAATAATCAGTGTTCAAAGTAAATGAACAAAAAATAACACAACAAACAAATTGAGGTACTGAGCATAAATTGTAAGCTGATAACTGAAGAAGAAGAGCTAACAGACAACAATTAAATTGGAGATAGTAATTTTTGGATGCATCTTTTGTAGGACATTCAACAACAATCTATAGATCACATGCCAATGGCATTACAAGAATCCAAGGCCCAACAGAATTTTCAAGATAGCAATCAGCAGCAAAGAACTTACAGGATTTCATCTCCCACAGCAATGACTGAGCTGTTAAATGCGGTTTTCACAAGAAAATCCTCATTTTTCGATCCAGAAACCGCAGTAGATAATGGCTGAGAAATTAACTTTTTAGCTCTCCCAGCTCTCTCCAACCTTCCATCAGAGAGCAGATAAGCAGGCCTGAATTTATCTTTACTACTGCTGGATTTTCTCAGACACAATAGTGCATTAGGAACTGTGTCGTGAATGCTACCAATTGAAGTATAACTGCAGAAAAAGTTGGAGAAAATAACAATTAGTGCAATATAATATATGTAAGAAAACAAAGTGACAATATGAATTGTATTATCTTGAGAACAAAAGAGCAGAATAAATGAACTTAAAAACCCAAAAAGACCAGATTATGGAGAGAACAAGAAATACTTAAAAATGCTACCATTTAAGCAAGACAATTACATAAAATATACAATTTCCAACATCAATACCGTAAATAAGTTATCGTTACTTTCAAATATCAGTTTGAATTCGCAGTGACTCAAAACTCAGAGGCCTACAAAAGAAATTTTACCCTTTATCATAGAGGCTGCAGTATGCGACCTTGCAAGTCAAGAGAAACGTCCAAACATCTCTGTGAAAGAATTAGTGAAAGGTAAGGCACTAGGGCTACTGTAATTTAGGCAGTAAATAGATAAATTGTTATTTCAATGAAGAAAATAAAGTACAAACTAAATAAGATAAGTCAACCAACACAATCACTTAAGCTTATCCTAGGTAACGCATCACACAGAGTCATTCCGGCCAGGAACCTGACCAGAAAAAGGTAGCCATAGATATGAGATTATGAGTCATACTTCCAGAGGATAAACAAACTTATGCAGGACATGCACATTAGGTAAATTTACCTACTAAGAACATTTCTTGAGCACTCATTAATGTATGCAAGCTTTGTGTACATGTACATGTGCATGCATCGGTTTAAATTAATGGTAGGTCAAGTAACATAACACCATTATATGCAACAAAATTGTATCAAAACATATATTCTAGCTTTGGATATACATGTTTCTTTTTGTATTTAAACTGAGCTGTTGGAAATTTGAAAGAGATAGCTGAAAATGTATTGAAACCATATTATTTAGTGATGCAGAAATGATAATATACGCAAAACCAGTATAGTCCCAAATATCATGAAAATTCTGACATTCAGCAAATAAAGATATACTGAACAAAACACATACACAACTTGAATACAACGGACCTGTATGACCAATCCAAGATGGGATTCACTCTCATGAATGGTGGCCAACCAGGAGAGCTAGGGGAAAACTGCTCTTGTCCTACCTACAAGATTATGGTGAAAATAATTTTTAAAAATTTAATTCTCTGCTTCCGAACTTTTCAAAGTCAAAATCTAAGCAGGAAAAAGTTAGACATACTGCAGTTGGGTCACCAATTCGGACTCCAAGAAATATAGCTCTAATGGGTTTAGCTTTTAATAGAGTCTCCAGGCCAGACTTGAAATCTAAGCGTATAAAGTCCATTTGCAACTTGTAACTGGCAAGGTTGCAAAGCAAGCATCAATATATAATTAAAGGACAATATCATTCAGAGGATGCCAAAATAGAATCTTTGCATCAATCATTCATTGCACTTTAGTCAAATTGAAAGAAAAATATATTATTGTCCAATGCAGGTTTTTACTGCATATTTTTACTTCCATAAAATTGACGGAAAGATATAAACATGCACAAAACAATAAAGGAGACAAAAACATCAAATGATAGACGGATAAAAGAAATAGATTTACAGATAATAGGGGTGAGTGTGTCTGTGGAGAGAGAGAGATCACATACATAGAAGCTGTTTCATAAGTGAACGAGTTGATTTCAGAAAAAACAGTTGGGCTCTCAAAATAAATCGTTGTTATTGGAAATGTGATTTTAGCATCTCCAAGGTCCCCAGCAGGCAGATTCTTTCCAGCCATATGCAAATAATATCCAGCCCTAAGAAGGTGAAGTAGAACCTAGAAAATAGAAATATATGCTATTATACATGTTTAGCATTCATGACTATAAATATGTTAAGACTGCATTTGGACCGTTAGGATTTGCGGGAAGGACTTCAAATTACCCCACATTATTGCAAATTTACCACAATCACTTGAGATGTAGTTTAAACAGAGAATTATGGATTATAAACGTATTATTAAATGAATGCACCCAACCGATCAGTGGGTTTTAATTCCAACCTCCACATCCTTCGCTCCGAATGCAGTCTAAGGTCTTATTAGGGGAAAGTGTGACTTACAGTTGAATCTTTTCCTCCATTGAAGCTTAAGGCGACCTCTTCAATACTGTCAATGAAAATATTAAGTACTGAATCTTTCTTTTGCAAGTTCACAGTCCAGGCATTACAACAACATTACAGCAAAAATTCATATTACTTTAATTAGTTACTGCACAAAAAAGCCAGACAATAATTACTAATCTCCAGATCACATATTTTTCTTTTTAAGAAGCAAAAATAGAGTGTTTCCAGGACAAATTTTCGGCATAATAAAGTAATCTACCTCCAAAGTGTTGAATCTACTAATATGAAAATTTTGAAAATATGCAGTGTTTCAGTTGGAGTGTAATTCAATATCCTCATCCAGCTAATGCCTACAATTTCCAGTCATATGTAGTCTTTTTGATAGTTATTTGATAACAAAACTACTTAGACACATAGTTAGTCAGCCCAAACATAACCGCAGAAAAATATATTTGCGAAAATTATACAAAAACATCTCAAACGTATTGTTCTCTTTTTTTTTATTTGTATAGAAACAGTGAACTTTTACTGAGATAGATTCAACATTACAAAGAGTTGAGTCATCCATAAAATTAAAAACAATCTTAAGGATACTATTTCCTATTGGAATTTAAAATTTTGGAAATTTAATGAGCAAAACAATCAGAATTGTAGATGGGAACTCCTCATTTTCAGCACAAACACCACAGCCACATGAATATATCTTTATTAGGAAAAAGTCATAAACTTTTAAGCACCACAAATTCCAAAAACACCACTCTAATATAAAAAGCAAACAGGCAATCCCCTTGATGTAATAAATATAACCATCTAGCAAAGAATATAATACAAGTACTTTCTATGATTGCAATGTTAAGAATAACAGGAAATGGGAGCATACGAGTAAAGTGCAAGAGCCCTTTGAATAACATAGATGGCACTGTAGTACTTCGTCTTTAACCTTTTATCATCACTATCTTTAATTGCTTTATCTACCTCCATGTTCGGCTTGTACGACTGAAAACCCCTGAGTTCTGAACTCAAATGAATGAAAAGAGTATGCGAAAAACTCATTTACCACAGCATTGTAAATGCAAGAAACAGCCAAAGGCACATAATAACCGAACCGTTCTGAATTGTGTAAATGAAAAGAAACCTTGGCATGGAAGATGAATCTATCTGAAAAAATACAAGTCAGCAACTAAATTCACCATGCACTTGAGGAAAGCAACAAAGCAAACGGATCCATGAATAATCGAAATAATTATGGAACCATAGCAAATAAGTAACGTAAGAATACACATTCTAAAGGAACTCAATCTCAACGGGATACATATACGGAGGACTACCCACATATCATCTTTCAGGGTTTAAACATGAAAATTCAGCTGCTGCTTAAAAGAAAATTCGCAAATGACAATTGACTGCATACCGTGGAAATCTAAAAGTAGAAAAAACAACTTTAAAACTGAAGAAAGAAATTATATGTTGAAGGGTTTAGAAATGCAGCATTACCTTGTAGTGGAGCGGGAGCTGAGCAAATGGAAGACTCAGCTCAGAGATATAGAAAAATTGAGTATTTATTATGATTGATTGTGTGCCATATATTTAGTTTTGTTTGGATAATCATTCCGAAAGCGATTTTGTAGAAAATGCCAAACGGTTAAATCTCCTATCCTCTCATGCATTAAGCTTCCCAAGAACAAGAAGCAGAATATATCATATCATATAATGCAATTTTGTGATAACCGTATATCACATTATCATCAATATTATTTTTCGTGCCAAGTTAATTTTCATCACCTATCTCCATTTCTGTGTAATTCTTACTTCTTTTTCATTGCTCTCTGTATATAATAACAAAAATTTTCAAATAATCCCCATTATCAATGTATTTTCTTTTACTAATATATCTATGTTCTCTGTATGATCTGTATATCATTAAACTACTTAATTTATTTTAAAATTGATGGTTAAGAATATCATTTTTATCACAAAGATCAGATTAATCATAAACTTCGACCCATTCTTGAAACATCATTATTTAAAAATCATTTCCCAGCCCCCCAAAAAAAGAAAAATCAACCCAAGCAATATATAATAACCAAAAGTTCAACAAAACTACATTTATGTCACTAAAAAATTTATTTATTTACTTATTTATTTTAAAAATACAAGCCCAAAGTGATTAGAAGTTTGAAAGAAAAAATCAATTTTAATTGAAGACTTTTATAGAATTTAATTACGCCGAGTTTTAAGTAGAAAGAATATTTTGGGCTTGGTTTAGGAGCACTACCTTTGCTGTTAGCGAGCAGCCAAACTCTATGAAATCTTCATTTTTCTCTGTCTGCTTGCAGTGCAATGAAACCTCATACTTTCTTCTCTCTTGTTGTTCTCAAAGTCAAAATTTCTCACATTGCACAAATATGCTTACAGTTTGAACAGTTGAAACATCTTCCAATCTCGTTTAGCTACTGCTGGCACCTCCATTGATAGATCATCGACAGGATATCCACGGTTGTTAGAGTTAGGAATCGAACCATGTAATGTAACTATTGATGTCTGTAGACTAGACCTAGGGGTGTGCAAAAACTCAAAAAACTGATCGAACCGAGAAATTTCAGGCAGGTGGGGTCGGCTTTAACAAACCTCTGTTCGGGGTTCGGTCGGAATCATTGAATTTCGGGACGGTGGTCGGTTTTTGGTCATAAAACCCGCTAACCAGACTGAATTTATAGATAAAAATTTTGCACATTCTGTTCGGAAAACAAAAAGTTAGTTGTTTTGTTGTGGTATGTTTGGAACACTAAATATTCAAAACTTTGCAGTTAATTCTTTTATTTCCAGCTAAGCTGCTAAAGGTATGGGTTGGTGGTTGTATTTATTCATTTTGTGTGAGTATGAGATGATGTGTGGATATGAGTAGTGAGTTGTTTTAGGCATATGTAATTTTTCTTCTTCCAATCGGGGAAATGATGCACCTCTTGTTTCATCAAATTAAATAATTGCAGTTGCAGTTTGCTGTTTTCTTCTGTTACAGCCAACTGTTTAGTCTGGTCTGCATTTTGCTTCATAGTTTTAACCGACCGAAACCGAACCAAATTTTTGGTTCGGGATTCAGTCAGGGAAATACATTATTGCGGTGAATTCAGTTTTAACAATTTTTTTCCTGAACCGACCGAACACACACTCCTAACTACATCTGTGGAAGTAGAAAAGCATATTATATGGGGCCGAAAAGGAAGACATTAGAGCTTTTATTGGGTTTTGCATTTCGGGGAGAGGATCTCCTAGTTTTATTTGCGTCTATTCAATTCAATGTAGGTTTAAAATTTTCTACTATGTTCCACTCCTTGTTTTATTTTTTATTTTATTAGTTTCTAATCATTTATAAAATTAATTTTATTATATATTATTCTATAAATGATCGATCCAATCAAAATGGCCGACTTCATCCCTCAAACCGACTAGTCAAAATGATTTGGTTTGGAATTTTTGAAACTAATCCGATCGTTTCTTTTTATTCAAACCGACAAAATCAACCAAATTAATTTGATTTGACTAGTTTGGTCGGTTTCACAAACCGTATTCACACCTACTTTTCAGATATACCAAATATTGAGAATCATATATGTATGTAAAAATTTTACTGATGAGATTTTGAAATTGATCACCAGTTCTCTCTCTCTTTTTTAAATTAGATCAGCAGTTCTCTTTTCCAAACTAAAATGCAACTAATTTGTCGGTCACTTTCGAGTTAGAATTTTAAAAAATAAATGGGAAAGGTTTTTCCTTTTTGTGAGAAATAAAGTAAATGGGAAATTTAAAATATACGTTTCAAGTAAATGTGTCTGCTTGCTCCAATGACCAATCTGATTCCAGGCGAATAAATAATTAACGCATGGAGTTACTACTTGAGAAAACGGGTGAAAATAAGGAGCGGCGATATTTAGGGTTACCACATTAAAAATCAATGAGAATTAAAAATTAAATAAAGGATTCTACAACACAAAATAGCAATCAAAATGCATTCCACTGTACTGCACTCCAGTTAGAGCAGACCCAAAGTTTGAATCTCATTGAGTCGGGTGCCGGGGACAGCTGTAAATTTTTGACTTGTCGTGGGACAGCTGGGATCGTAGAGTCGGCCGACCCGATTGCCCTAAGATAGGCCTACCTCTAATCCAGTAGTATTAATTAGTTGGTCTGTATATGCTTCCATTTATCTCTTTTTGGTACTCATACATAGAGTATCCACTGCCGACAGCAATGACTAATCTACTCACTACGTAGCTGGCCCCAAAATTTAACGCTGTTGCATGCACAAAATATATGTGATTGATAAACATTACAATTTCTACATTTGCACGAATAAACGTTTTTAGAAAACCAAAGTAAAGTAAATCACTCACAAAATAGTCCTCTAGCTATAAACAGGCGTTCATTAAAACAGACCTAAAGTAGCAAAAGACATTACACGAATATTTTGGCAGCCTATAAATTGATGCTGTAAGGGGAAAAAAAGAAAGAAAATGAATGAATTGTCAACTTATTTCTCAATACAATAAAAGTCAACTTATTTATGAAATATATATGTCGTCAGCTGGAAGCTTCTTAACTAATTCCCTATATTGTCGGTAGGCATCTAAATTACTTCATCTCATGGATTGTCTGTCGTACAATATACCTTGATAGATAATTAATTAAGGAATTTTGTACGAATGACCTTGTTAGATAAATATACAACATTAAAAATTAATAGCCACAGGAATAATAATTCAAGTTATGCTATTGCCTTCCAAATTGAGCTACCCATAACATAATGCTTCAAAAGATATATATTGCAATCAATAAATATTCGAATTGACCAAATAAATCCCCGAAATGTTACAATACTGTTGGTTTAACTTTCAGTTCGTTTGAATTTGTATTTTATATTAAAAGAGTTTCCGAATAATTATACAGATGATTTTGGCGGGTGGGTAGGTGATGAGGATGCAGAATCTTGAGGTGGGGGAGAAATATATAGATATAGAGACAGAGTAAAGAGTATTAATTCTCCATGAGTGGTCCCTATTTTAGGACACTGTCCTTTTTCGTATGTGAAAATTTAACTTAAGATCATAAAGACAAACAGTTTGTCTTCAACTTGCTCGCCGACTTAGGAATTCCTAATTAATCATCATACACATTTTTATTTGCTTTTAAGAGATTTCAACATTTTACCCATCTTTCATTCACCGTCAAATACTCAAATCACTTCCGCAAAATATATACTAAAAAATCTCAATCAAACTAAAACAAAGAACAAACTGTATAAAAATATACACGTCATTTTTTTTACAGTTTTATGTTGATATAACTTTGTTATATCTATTAAGGTTGTGCATGGATTAACTAAGTGGTGATAATTTCTGACACGATCCGATAATCCGATACAAATCCACACAATAATTATGAGTTTTGATATAGACTTATCGGATACAGATCATTTTCGGATCAATTCAATAAAAACACGAAAGTTTTGGTTCGAATCCGGATTGGATACGGATATCCGTTGGTGACCCATTAAGAAATTGATACTTTTTAATGTATTGTAATATTATTTATACACAATTTATACTCTTTAGTAGAATTTTTATGATTGAGATCTTTATATGTATATTAGAACTTTAATATCTTGTATTGTATGTATGAGAATTTTTTATTTGAAATTTAAACTTTAAATTTTAATATTTCACACCGTATTATCATTTCATATTTTTATCAAATTGGATAATTATCGGGTTATTGAATTGAATAATTATCTGATTCTTAATGGATTTGTGTCGGATAGAATCGAATATGGATTTGAACTTAACGGATCGATCCAATAATAATCCGATCCGCACAATTGCCACCTCTAACTCATCTTTCCAAAGTCAAATTCAAGGTCAGTTACGAGATATATGGATATTCTCATGGAGAATATCAAGTTTTACCAAGTTTTTATCCTTGTGGTGCATATATACACCATGTTGATGAAATATTTGACTCATCACTTAATCAAATATTTAATAATATTATTCGATATTGATGATGATCTCTTAATTATAATATTGTATTCTATTCATTTAATTATGCTCACCCAAAATTATTATATCCTTTTAGTTACTGACGCAGCAATGACGAGAGAATAAAATATTATTATTATTTTGTGTCATTCTCATACCAAATCCTATATTATATATTGCACATTCTACATTGAGTGCATTCACTTAAAAGGTGAAAACTGGAATTCACTCTAATAATTCATAGCACAGCTATACTGATAATCTGATACACAATATAACAGATAAAAGTAAAATATATTTTTGAGTAATCCCCAAATATTATAAACAAATATATATACATTTTAATTATATTTAATATTATAAAATGAGATGTAATTTATTGGTACACGAATACGGGTGTAAAACTAATAATTAATAGTGATAGAATATGCTGATGAGCATAATAAATCAAAGGTGCTAGATATATTAATCTTTTGGCTTTATTATAATCGAACTAGTATATGAATATAATGATGCAACATTTAATAGAGAAAATTCCTGTCATGTCCTTGGGAGTTTCAGGCTAAAAAATTTCAATTGTCATTTTCACATTAAATTGCAGGTCAGATCCCACGCCCTTATACATTGTCACCGCACGCCGACACCTACCTCCACAAAATGGAAAATAGTAAGCTAAATTATTTGCAGAAATACAACTACATTTTGTATCAATTACAATATGAAGGTTGAATTTTCCCCACTTCCTACAAAATTAATAACACATATTGCCAATCTTCTGTTCGTAAACTATTTATAAATTATCACATCCCTTACGTAATTAGACTTTTGTATAAATTTACTTGAAAATATAATATAACTATATAGTGTACCCTTGAGGCGTTGGAAATGAGAATTTTCAGAAATAAGTGATGTATTAGTTATGCGTATAAGTACGGAAAAATAAAGGGAACTAAGAAGCCTCGCCTTAGAAATTAATTATATATTTTAGTAAAAACTTAAAATGTAATGTTATTAGTAAGTGGGGAGTCAAAAGATTGAAGAATTGAGCTAGGATAGAGTTATCACTTGAAGCTTGAAAAGGTATAACTAAGGACAGTTATCAACTAACTTGTCATATCTTCAAAGTGGATGTACTAATTAAGCATAATTTTGCTTAATTAGGAATAACTTAAATCCTTTGGCGTTGCTTCGTCTTGTTTCTAGTTTGTTTATCTGCGTATTTGTGATTAAGATACACTCTTGCACTGAGTAAGATCGATCAATTTCTCAACGTCCGCAATTAGAACGTTAATGATCATACAAATATATAATAAGCATTAATGCCAGGTAAATGGTGGGCGTGTAAATAAAGCTAAACATCCAAACCAAAATACAAAAGCATGATGTAATCTAATCGTTAAATAATTGGAAGAAAATTGTTTAAGAATCGGCATCCTTCAGAAAAATCAAATGACTATAAAAGATAAAAGGAAAACTTTGAAAATAAATTGTTGGATTCTTGAGTCAAATCTATCACAAAATCCACGTCAAAATTAAAAGGCGATATTTATTTAATATATAAAAACCGAAAGAGTCACGTAATTAATCTGCTAGTCCATCAAATTGTTATCCTGCGCGCATTTCTACTCTCAAATCATATTAATTGTAACTTGAAAAGGCATTTGAAAAATTAATTAAAGCACTTTATAATTTAGTGTGCATATATGGACTAAAGTAAGTTGAAAAACCGCCCACAAAAATAGTACGTGAAATACTTAGAGCTGCAAATCATACGCTCAGCAATTTATGGATGCACTTCATTATATGCATAATCAGGAAATCAAATGATATATTAAAACTCAGCTTTGAAAGAGTGTCGTGTTGATGAATATATATTCTCAAGCTTTGAAAATACACCATGACTCACAAACCTGAATTTTTCAGACCCCACCGATTTGGTGATGACAGCCTATATATATCGTCCCAACAGCAATTATTAATGTAAAAGAATTGGAGCGAGAGAGAGAGAGAGAGAGGGGTTATAAAAGTAGAGTTAACATTACTGATAGGTGAGAGAGTAACCTGAGAATCGTAGCTTTGAAGGATGAGACAGTTACAAATGTTGCTTTCAGCAAAGGATATATAGATGGAGATACATTATTGCTCCAATCTAGTTTTGATCCTTATTTCAAATAACCATTCCTTTCAGACTATCAGGACGGCTGCATTTATGGAAATTAGTCACCTTTTCTTTTCTCTTCTTTTCCGGTGCGGACAATAGTGGTCGGATATATACAACATCATTATGTAGCAGGGAATTTCAAATGTTTTTCTTTTTGGCATGCACATGAACTTAATTAATTGTAGCTAAGTGTAGATAGCAAATATTTCACTATTAGATGGTATCTAGTATGAAACTCTTGTCCAATCTCATTGAGACAAAGAGGAAGTACACAATGGAAATTGGGAATTCATCAGGTTATACATCTCTCATATTAGATGTGATTGGGTTCAGGAAGTGAAATATGAGCAGAGAGAGTAGTGTGGGTGTGGCATGCATTTAATAAAAAGCCAAAATTAGTGACCTCTCATGGTCATAGCCACTGACCAATGGGAAGCAGTAGCACCTCAAAAAATATATATATAGACTGCATGGTTGGTCCTACCCCTCCATTATTTATAGCCCACCCACTCTTCTACTGATCTTGATCAATTCCCCCATCTCCCATGGCATCTCTACTGCTTCTTCTTCTCTTCTCCAGTCTCCTGATTACTACAGCCAATGCTGCTCAATGGCCGCCCTCCCCGGGCTACTACCCTAGCCACCGCTTTCGTTCCATGACCTTCTACCAAGGCTACAGCAACCTCTGGGGCCCTAATCATCAGGCCCCAGATAACAACGGCGTCAGTATTTGGCTCGATGCTAACTCAGGTTTTTATCTCCCAGTTTTGACTTCATTTCTTTTGCTCCTATGTTTCATGCATCAGTAATGTGATATCACCATTGACTATATGTCTATTGATTTGACTAAAATGAATAGCTCAACGTACTTCTCTAATTTGGGTGGTTGTGGGGTGGCAGGAAGTGGGTTCAAGTCGGTGAAACCGTTTCGATCTGGTTACTTTGGAGCTTCGATTAAGCTCCAACCTGGTTATACAGCTGGAGTTATTACAGCTTTCTATGTAAGAATTTTTTTTTTCTACAACATTCCACTTTAAGTCACACACGTGCTGAACTTTGTACATACCAAAAATGCACTTAAGTGAATAAAAGTCTACATCAGGACCGGCTCACTGAGTGAATTAATTAACTAATATGTGAGTTGTGCAGCTTTCAAACAATGAAGTTCATCCAGGTTTCCATGATGAGGTGGATATCGAGTTTCTTGGGACAACGTTTGGGAAGCCATATACTCTTCAAACAAATGTTTATGTGAGAGGGAGTGGGGATGGAAGAATTATTGGGAGAGAGATGAAATTTCATTTATGGTTTGATCCCACCCAAGATTTTCACCATTATGCCATTCTATGGAGTCCCAAGGATATCATGTAAGATTCTAACATCTATCTCTTGTCACCATTCTTTGAATTTGTCACCATTCTTTGAATTGTTACTGTTGCAACCACTCTCTACGTGTACAAATATAAAAAAATAGGGTCCTTCAATATTATATAGAGAAGGGTCTTGTATGAGACAATTCAAGTGTGACACCCTCCTTTTATTTTATTTTCTTTCTCTTTTTAATTTCCTATTTTCGTTTTGCAATTTTAGATCACTTGAGAATGTCGTTTTCTATTTACTTAAATTTGTCGCACACGCCACCTAGAACTTTCATTCAATAATAAATGCGACTATGCGAGCCCATATCTATTGAGAAATATATTATATTTTGCATTTGTACCGAAAGTGTCCTCTACTATCACAAGATCCATGCAACATTCTTGAATATTAAACCAAATTATTAATTATTGAGACCCAAAGATCCAAACTCATTGCATTATGTGATGAAATTTGTTGGTTTGTAATTATTTGTTGAAAATTTTTCAGATTCTTTGTGGACGATGTGCCAATAAGAAGGTATGCAAGGAAGAGCGCGGCAACATTTCCATTAAGACCAATGTGGGTTTATGGGTCGATATGGGATGCATCATCATGGGCCACCGAAGACGGTAAGTACAAGGCCGACTA
>AYJT01084597.1:0-11890 GCA_001278415.1 Ocimum tenuiflorum | reverse complement strand
TGAAAAGGAAGTTGTATACTTACAAGTTTACAGATGAAAGGAATTTTCTGGATTAGCTTGATGATTTTAACAAAGCAGTGGAACGATTTGGAGAACATCGGAGTAAAGCTTGAGGATGAAGACAAAGTTGTTCATCTCTTGAATGCTCTTCCACAATCACATAATATGATCAGAGACGCAATGATCTATGGAAAGGAGAAGAATATCTCCTATGAAGAGGTTCAGTCGGCGATTAAGTCGAGAGAGGTGGAGCTACTAGGTGAAAACTCACATTCTTCAGATCCAGTCAGATTATCGGTTAAGAAGTTTTATGATAGATCAAAAATTAAGAAGGCTCAGCCTGAGAACAAATCTGTTGCAATGTCGATGAAGTGGAAAGATGATCCCAATAAAGAAACAAGGATCTGCCACTACTGTAAAAGGTCAGGCCACCTCAAGAAGGATTGTTACTTACTCAAAAAAAAACAACCACAACAATCCTCTCACTCAGTTGAAGCAACACAAAAACCGGTACAGAAGGAGATCTTTAATGTGGTGAGTTCTCAAACTGAAAACCATTGGATTTTAGATTCTGGGTGTTCTCATATGTGTCCACATAAATCTTGGTTTTTTAATCTTGAGCTGAAGTATGATGGGTCAGTAATGTTGGGGAATAATCAATCATGTGATATTACAGGTGTGGGTTCTGTTTTGCTTAAAAATCATCTAGGGAAACTTAAGGAGTTGACTGAAGTAAGATATATTCCAAATCTTAAACGAAATTTGATATCCTTGGGCACTTTAGAAGAAAAAATGATGTTCTATATTGTTGGAAAATGGGGATATGCTGATTTCTAGAAATGGCAGTCTCTTGTTAAGAGGGACTAGATGTCACAGTCTGTATTACCTAGATGGTAGTACAGTTACAGGGGAAACTGACAATGTGCAAAATTTTGAGTCTTCCTTGTGGCATATGAGACTTGGACATATAAGCAAAATGGGGTTACTGCACTTGTCAAGGCAAAGACTGATTAAGTGTGGAGGTGACTTTAGTCCAACAAGTTGTGAATTATGTTTACAAAGGAAAAGTAAGAAATTGTCTTTTCCTAATAGTTCATATACAGTCTCTCAGCCTCTAGAGTATGTACATATGGAATTGTGGGGGCCCTCTAGGGTGGATTCTCTTGGAGGAGGGAAGTATTTTCTTTCCATAATAGATGACTATTCTAAGAAGGTGTGGCTGCACCTTTTAAAGTCTAAGTCAGACACTTACCAGGCCTTCAAACACTGGTGTACAGAAGTTGAAAATGTGAAGAACTACAAAGTAAAAAATATAAGGTCTGATAATGGAAGGGAGTTTATCTCTGTTGACTTCAATAAGTTCTACAGAGAAAAAGATATTCAAAGGCACTTCTCAGTTCCCTATAACCCCCAGCAAAATGGTACTGTCGAAAGGATGAACAGAACCATATTAGAAAGAGTTCGACGTATGCTGTTAAGTTCTGGTCTTCCTAGAAGTTTTTGGGCTGAAGCAGCAACCACTGCTTGTTATTTGATAAATAAGATTACTTGTTATTTGATAAATAAGAGTCCAGCCACTGGTTTGAATTTTAAGGCTCATGAGCATGTTTGGAGTGGAAAACAGCCTAAATATGGATATCTCAAGCCCTTTTGATGTCTTGCTTTTGCTCATATTAGGCAAGACAAGCTGGAATCGAGAGCTATAAAATGTGTTATGCTAGGATATCCTAAGGGAATAAAAGGTTATAGGTTGTGGGTTATTGAACCAGGATACTCAAAGATACTCATTAGCAGAGATGTGGTTTTCGTAGAAGATAAATTTCCCTATTTGGTAAAGGAAAAACAAGTTGACAGATCTGAAGGGGATCTGCTGTTGATCAGTTCCTGGAGTCTGAGGTTTATCTGCTTGATAAAGATGTAGATGAAACTGATGAGAAAGAAATTCAGAGTCTCAACAAGGGACAACAACCTTAGATGATGTCGCAGAGGCAGATTCAGAACATCTCTCAGATTATCAGCTTGCGAGAAACAGGGTAAGGAGAGAGATAAAGGCCCCAAAGAAGTATAATTTTGCTAAGATAGTGTATATGGCTTTAAATATAGCTGTTGAGCTTATGTATAAGGATCCAGAAAATTATAAAGAAGCTATAAAGAGTTTACACAAGGATTTGTGGATTATAGCTATGACGGAAGATATTGAGTCTTGTATAAAAATGGAACCTGGATCCTGGTAAAGAGACCTTCAGACCAGAAGGTTATTGTATAAAAATGGAACCTGGATTCTGGTAAAGAGACCTTCAGACCAGAAGGTTATTGGTTGTAAGTGGGTGTTTAAAAGGAAAATTGAGAGCTCAAATCAAGACTGTAAGATTCAAGGCAAGGTTAGTTGCAAAAGGGTTCAATCAAAGAGAGGGGATAGACTACAATGAGGTTTTTTATTCAGTAGTTAAACATTCCTCTATAAGGATTTTATTGGCTCTTGTGGTGCAGCTAGACTATGAGTTGCATCAATTAGATGTAAAGACGGCCTTCTTACACGGTGAGCTGGAAGAAACCATTTTTATGGAGCAACCCGAGGGTTTTGTGATTCCTGGTGAAGAGAATAAAGTTTGTTTGTTAAGAGGTCCATCTATGGACTTAAACAAAGCCCTCGACAATGGAACAAAAAGTTTGACAAGCACATGCTCTCTATTGTTTTTAGTAGGTCTAGGTTTGACAAGTGCGTGTATTTGAAAACTTCAAAAGATGGAAGTTTGATTTTTTTTTTGCTGTTGTATGTTGACGACATGTTATTGGCTGGGAAACACTTGTCAGAAATTCAGCAGGTAAAGAGGGATTTACAAAAGGAGTTTGAAATGAAAGATTTAGGAGAAGCAAAACGGATTTTGGGAATGGACATAGTGAGAGTCAGAGAAGAGGGAAAGCTGAGACTTATACAGCATGATTATATGCTTAAAGTCTTTGAGAAATTCAACACGATAAGCAGCAAACCTTTGTCAGTTCCTATATCTCCTCAAGTCAAATTATCTGCTAAGGGAAGTTCAGAAGATGAAAATAACATTTCAGGTATGGATCTTGTTCCTTACTCTAATTTAGTTGGAAGTCTTATCTAATGATTTGCACTAGGTCGGATATTGCTTATTCTATTAGTGTTACTAGTAGATTCATGTCTCATCCTAGTAAAGATAGATTCATGTCTCATCCTAGTAAAGAACATTGGTTGGCATTATGCGGTATTTTGAGATACATTAAAGGTTCTGCTAAAGTTGGCTTGTTGGTTTTGTGGACTCTGACTTCGCTGCTAGTGTGGACACGAGAAGATCCCAAACTGGTTACATCTTTAAATTGTTTGGAACAACTATAGTTTGGAAGTCTACTTTACAACATGTTGTAGCTCTTTCTACAACTGAAACAGAATTTATGGCTATAACAGAAGCAGTTAAGGAGGGTTTGTGGCTTAAAGGAATTCTAACTGAATTTGGGATTAAAGTTCCTGTGGTGAAAATAATGGGCGATAGCCAAAGTGCGATATATCTTGTAAAACATTCGGTCTTTCACGATAGATCGAAACATATCGATGTAAAACATCAGTTTGTTAGAGAAGTGATTGAAAGAGTGGATGTTAAGATGGAAAAGATTCATACTAATGACAACCCAACGGATATGTTGACGAAGGGGTTGTCGTCTAAGAAGTTCAGGTACTGTCTGAAACTTATGCAGATTTGCTAAGGCATTTCTGTAATGCTAGTTCTGTAATGGAACATGAGTATGAAGAGGAGCAAGTCAAGTTTTATTGAGTTATGTGATCAAGCGGGGATTTGTGAGGAAGTGATCATCATAACTTTCTCTTGAGATTGCTGCTAGACGTGGCTATGGGCTGGAGTTAGTTAGGCAGCGGTTATTTGTATAACGGCAAGTTGAAGTTGTTAGCAGAATTATCTTTCTTGGTGACCAAGCTAAGAATTCTATATGTACAGATGTATTTTTACATTTGTTCTGTTGTTCACTCTTGTATCACTCAAATCTCAATAAAATTGTTCTCGACTCTTCTGTGGATGTAGGCCTCCAAGCCGAACCACGTAAATCTGTGTATTCATTTCAATTTTTGTTTTTAACACAAAATCCTAACAGTTACGGCAAACCCTCGTAACAATTTTGTGATATCCTGTACATGTGAGTTAAATTGGTTTAATGAATTGTTAACTGTTGCATAAAAATTTATTAAAGGAATACATGCGCCTGAAATGCATCGTTTGTTTTTTTTTTCAAACATGTTTAGTTTATAAGAATCTCTTGAACTGGATTTTAATAATAGACGTAAAATCAATGTTTCAGTTCGTTAATATTTCCTCATTCTAAATTACTAATCCTCATGAGATCGATATATTATTATTTACTCAATGAACAGGCATGTCTCTCTCATCCTATATAAAAATGAGTAAACTTAGTAAAACTCTAAGAGAGTACTAACATAATGATATTCCATCTATTTTAACTTCAAAATTTAAAATAAGAACATCGATACATTTAACTTTTTGTTATATTCAATTGGTTTTGTAGTGTATTATGCTACATGTATAAATCATGCCCGTTATCGATAAGTAGCATTATTTGACTATTTGTTTGTAACTAAGCATAAGTGTTAATTATAAAATGGCAAATAATTATTAATGAAACATAAATAGCTAAGCCTTCATTTTCACGAGACTAATCCATTATCGCCAATTATTGTCAATTTGTTCAATTATTATATATTATTTTTTTAGGTCTATCGTTGATGAAAATTAATTTTGTTTTACTCTCTCTGCCGCGTCTATATCCAGTTATATTAATATAGATCTACTTCTCCAAGAAAAGTATATAGATGAAGATATAATTTGAGGTTTTAGAAGACATGCATATGGTCTCTAGGGTTGAAATCTCTTCTAAATTTAAGCCCTATATTTATATATGTATTTCATATAATTTAAGAAGTTTACGATGAACTATCAACTATACTGGAGCGTTAATCATACAACCTTACTCAATTAATACTTAGAAACATACGGAACAGTGAGAATTAACGATATAGCAACTGCCATTCTAGTAGGTTAACTATATATACATTTATACATCATGGAAGCCGTAACAAAAGACTCGTGAGAATTAATCAACTTAATTACTTTTGTGTAATTGTGTTGGCTTTTTGCCCTTATCTTGCAAGATTTATTATCATCTTCTTCTATGAATAATGATGCACTATTTCTTGTCCAAGAATTTCTTTTCCCTATCCACAATGCGTTACTTTTTAGCTGCCATTGTATTTTTCGAGCCTGACAAAAGAAATCCAAAAATCATACATAAAAATTGGAAAAAACGGGGTTGGTTGGTTAGAAGTTATCTACATCAGAAGCAAATGGAAGCACAATACTTCCAAAATAAATTAGTTGTAGGTCTTATTTTTAGCATATATTATGAGGATTGGATGTAGCAAGTTTTGGCTTAGAGAGAGACGGTGAATGACCTTTCAGAAACTGTAAGGAATATGTATTGTCATTCAATTTCTCAATCATATAATATGCAGGATAAGCCATGTGCATGTTTGGTTAATTTGTACAACTAGTATTAGTTTCTTTTTTTAGTTTTATAATATGTGCATTCATTAAAAGAATATTTTTAAAACCAGTAAAAAAAAAACTTCCATGCGACGATCCCACGTGAAACGAAAAAAAGAAAAAAGGGTCGTCTCACATGAGTGTAAATGGTGAAGTAATAGTTTGTACCATTTCCATGTGTCATTTATGTATATTGTCCAAGCTCAATACGAACAATCACACATTTATTGAGTAAGCTCCATTTTCTTCGCCATTCTTCCCGTGCTATCACAATTTTTTCTTCGTTTGCTTTTGTTTTCTTCTTTTTTATCTTCATCTCAATAAATATGTTATATATATGATGAAATTAAATACAATCCTGCTACTTTGTTTTATTTCCAGTAAATAAACATACAATATCTTTAGATATTTCGACAGTGGATATTAGAATGCGTATTTATAGTGTTATTTTATATAGTTTAGTTAGTAGAATAAGTAAGATGCATCTTTATAGTGATTATGCGAGCACGTCATTAGGGTATTCAGAAAGGAGACAAAATTCATTAACAAAATACATTCAGAATCAAATGAAAAACCCATAACAAGCAACTTGGATTTATTTTCTTTTCCTTTTTAATCTTAGAATAGGAAAATTATTGCATTCAATATATTTGATGGACCATGACAGATTATGATCTCAGATTTGCTGCCATCTTGAATTGAGTTGATTTGTTGTTTACCAAATGAAAACTCTTTCATTGCAGACATTGTAATGTTAAGTCTTGTAGATGCCTACAAAATTTGATGTCTTCAAGTTTCGAGACTAAATTATTTTGCCGGAAATTGCAATGGCATCATCAAATAATAGGGTCTACCCTTTGTATTTTTATGGTCATTAAACACATGAAATGATATATCCTTATGTCCGTAGTTGCTGATTCTCCATTATTTGCGATGCGTATATTATGAAGCAAATTAACAACAATAATAACTCTCAACCACCATAAAAGATTTCAAAAAATAATCAGAAATGCATTATAAAATATGCATCACAATCTTTTTTTACTACGACCTGATGCCTTTAGCAGATTGCATAAACTAAACAAACATTTCCCTTTGTCTCTGAAACTTAAAGTTTCTTAAAAATTATTGAATCATTACACATACCAGCTCAAAATAATAAATAAGAATCATTACACGTAATAGTTCGACCATTCACAATCCCCAATATTTACAAGAACATCACGTACTCGTGAAAAGGCAAAAACAAAACGGGGACAAGAAACCTGGCTAAGCTTTGAAATAAAAAAGGAAATTTACAATGATCCATCAAACAAGCCAGTGTAGCTTACAGTGAGAGGTTGGCCGAATATAGGTGGAAGTAATTCTCAGTTAAACAGCCGAGCACCCCCAAACTCAATATACGCCTGAAATTGACATCATAAATTGGGCGAGTCATAGGTTTAAGACGCTTGATGACCGTTTGGGATGGCAAATCTTGAAATATGAGTTCAGACTTCGATTCCTCCCCAGAAGCAAAAACCGGATTTTGGCATACCCCATCAATAATGGCAGATCTAACTGGCACTCGAATATTACTCACACTGCCACAACTTGCACCGCGTTTTTTGTATGTTGCACCCATTTTTCTGTAAAGGACGTGGCTTCCTTCTGCTACTTGCGACAGTGCAGCAAGTGTCGGCTGAGTAACTCCCAGGTTGTCACTTTCTTCAATTTTGGGACGATATGAAGCCACAATATAATCACTGAAGTTGGAATAAGCGAGAGATATACAAACTCCTTGCTTATCTGATTCAGGAATTGTGTAAGTCCTACCCAAAAACCAAACATAATATGTTAGTGAATTCAATAAAGTATATGCATAGTGAGAACAAAAGGCTATTGACCAACAAACTTTGCAATGTCAAGGACGAAACAAATGATGCAATGGACTTGTAGAGATAATGATAAAAGTTTTGGAAAAGAGCATATACTTTTAATCTAACACCTACTTTTTTTCGTCAGTTGATGTAACAATTTCCAGAAAACCAGAGGATTGATGGCCTTAAAGAAAATGCAAACTATATCGATTACACAATAACGTTAAAACTCTTGCAGTTAATGCACTGATAAAACTTTGAAGATGCGTACAGCTAATGAAAGCTGAAACAATGTAGTTTGCCAGATACATTAACAGGAATTTAGCATTGTAATTGCTACAATTTACAATTTGTGTGAGTTAGAAATCGAGCAAAATTTGTGATTTTTAAGACAAATACATTTTCATTAAACATAAGTTAGATATCACGCGAATCCAACAAACCTCTACAAAATCCAAGGATGTAATAATCATAAATAAATAAACATCAAGTGCAAGACATTAATAACCATCTAAACTGCATTTTATTGTGTTACATTTACCATAAAACAAAGGTTCATAAAGCCCACCTTTCTTCAATTCGACCAAAGTTCAGTTGGCATAAGCCAAGTGCAGATGCAGTTAGAACACTTCTGATGCCGGAACTGCAAGATGAATCGGATGGAAGAGAATGTAGCGTATGAATTAGCTTGCCTGTCGATCCAGTCAAGGATTCGACATGACTCACAGTCTGACGCATGTCAAACTGTAAAACTGTGCCATTCTGCACCAATTTTATAACAAAATAATATGAATGGAAGTTAATGTTGTAACAGGTTAAGATATTTACAGAATGAAGACCTGCAAGCCCGCATATGAATAATGTGAATTGTAAACATCCCAGGAACATGACCAGGCAGGAGCCTGAAATCCAAAATAAGATCAAACTTCAAATTGCAAACCAAAAAATATAGATAAAATACTTCACGAACTAATACAAATAACATTACACAAGCAACAAATCAAATTTAAAAAAGCTTTACGATTATCCCATTACCTATATCTATGAAATCCATGGCTCAAACAAAGAATTAACTAATTGTTATCTACACAGAAGAAATCAATCAAATGTTAAATCTCTTTGGAGACACGAACCTGAAATTTAATTTCATACTTTCTAGCAATTTTGTACGGGTGGAAAACCCAAGGTTTAATCCAGCACCCGCTGTACTAGATAGAGGATGTCTAAAATTTTATCTTCATTAATTTTCCATCTCTATAATAACATTCGCATCATATGCTAAAAGTAATATCATTGAATTGTGTCCGCTGAAACTAAAAGCTTGTCAATTTATAACTATAGGTAATTCCAGCTTTTCCTTTGAATACTTATTATATTGCAATATTTTTGCTACTTGGTTATAAGAAGCTACTTTACCGTACAAAGTAATTGAACATTCAACACTTCCAAGGAAATAAAATAATCAACAACAGACTTCAGACATCTAAGAAGTATCAAGCCATAAATCTGAGCTGTTAGAAAATGTCAGTTACCGGTAGATTATAAGTAACAACATTGTTGTTGCTTTGTGTGCTGAAAAATCCACATGAACAAACATATAGAAACGTAGTTAGTGATGGCAGCTTCAAAGAATGGGTTAAATGGTCAATTTATTTGGGATAGGAGATGTAAACGACTCTACTTGAGAACCGAGAGTCTCTTTCCTAATGATGCTAACAGCACAAGTCCACTATGAGGGGAAACCTTCAGATCCTTAACAGCTTTAATAGCAGCAGGGAGATGAATGTCCTCTCTATCTTGGTTAGAGAACAATCTCACCTACAAGAAAGCAAAACCAAGTTACACAGTATATATGCCAAGCATAGGGAACAGAAAATTCCAGTCAATATGTAGGCACAGCAAACTACCTATCAGTTAAATGTGTGTAATTCAAAAAGTACGAAATCAACAGAAAAACAATAGGCATATCCATTATCTGGAAGACCGCGGAAATACTTTACTTTTGTCAGCACGTGAGCTCCCCTGGAACATGAAAGCCTTCGATAAAATACAAGAACTTTACTGGAAGAATCAATGTCAAAGAGACGGGCACCTTGTATCTGAAAGTTCTCCTGTGATCAATAACAGGCATCCATTCCAAAATTAATACAAGGTCAACTTCCTTACAAAAACCATGGAAGAGCAGATAATGAAGATGGTAACAAAAAACACAAAATACACTTGCTTGCAAAGTCCAGATATTAAATCAAAAGTACAGAGTAACTATTAAATACTACTAAGTTCAACGGAAACATAACAAAACCATGCATCAAGATGGCGTTGCCTGCTTTCAGTTAACCCGAATAAAAAAACTGTGTCAAGAAACTCAAGGATATCACAGGTTTAGTTTTGGATCCTTAAATGGTGTAAACGGAAGATTATGCAATGCTAAGCATAAAAAAATGGTGCACTTCAAATTTGCACTTCAGGAAATAAATTTGAAACCTGCATCTGAAATTTATCGAATCCTCCAATATGGAAACCAGGTTCAGAATGAACTCCTGCATGTGAAAAGCAGAAAGATGACCTATGAATGAGCAGGAAACTAGAACATATAGATAAAACACATTAATCACCAACTTATGGCAACTAATTACCATAGCTCAAATTTTCTGAACAATTCGAACTTGATGCAGCTGATTCTGGTGGCCTGTTTTCCATATCTTCCAAAAGATCCTCTAAGTCATGAGTTCTCTAGAAAATCAGAATTCCTTATTAGAATTAGAACATCAGTAGAAAAGGAATCACAAAAGGAAATGAAGAAAGAAATGACAAGGACTGACATATCAAGAAACCCAGGCTACTTAGCATATATTTCAGCATCCAAAATTGGACCTAGTGTGTAGAAACAACAAATTTACTACAGAAAAATGCTAATAGCATTCAAAAGTGATGAATGGAATGTTGTATTAATGACTATGCTTTAATTCAAACTTCAAAGTTGGGTTAGCATTCCCTAATTGAAAGAAATATTATGAGCATACCTCTTCAAGATATTGCAGTTGCTTCTGCAAACCAGCTTCTTTCTTCTTCCACTCTACTTCCTTCTTAGCCCAGTCTGCGTCCTACAAATATGAGGTCAGGCAAGAATCACTACATAGTTATCATTGGAAAGAAATGCTAAATTTCTAAGCTAATCAACTCCTCCGAAAACCATGAGTTTGGACAAAAAGGCCAGAAATAGATTGAGCCATCTATTGAGATATGTTTTATCCTAAGACTTAGTTATACGGACAAACAAGGATTAAGATCAAATTTATGTGTGGTGACACTAGCATCATGAGGTCAATGCACAATTGAGAAAAAATTGAAATTCTAAAAGCCATGACTTAAGAGTTGAATTATGATTAAAATGATTCTCTTTGCAACCACCATATAGATAATGAACACATCTGCCGAGTGCCGAGAAGTTTGAATGAAACCAATACAAACAAGGAAAGACATAAATGGGTGCCTGACATCACAGAAGAAGATAAACACTGGGCTAAACATAAAATTACAATTCGTTTTAATTAACCAAGAGCAACAAACATCCCCAGACACTATCAACAGATACTAATGAACATCCTGTTTGCACGCTCCCATTCAAACAGCTATCATTAACTTGATAGCATAACACAAATTAAGTATTCGATAAGGAAACTTGTGGCAAGATATTCTTAAGCAGGAAAAGCAAAGTCTATGTCTTTATTGTGTCATGCTGTAGTAAAAAGATAAAATTTCAATGTGACATGAACATAAGTTTCAAGTAGCATGCAAATTGTTTTTAAAATAACTGCTCATAAATTGTTGAGGACCATACAACCATCAAACAATTATCAAATCTATCTAGTTTCCAGCATTTATCTTACCTTTTTCTCAAGGGATGTGCATTTAGCTTCAAAATGTCGTACTTTCTGCAGATTTCAAATGGAAGACAAGTCACAATCCAGACCAATTAACCGGAAATTAACACTTAAGCATTCTTTGAATGGTCACCTTTTGAAGCTCTCCATCGATAGCAACAACCCGAGTTGCATAGAGTGGACGAATACCCTTTATACCGCATTTCCTTTTACATTGTGGACACTTCAATACACATAAATCCAGAAATTTAAGCAGCGGTAAATGAAAGCGTGGATAAGCTGTTTTGTAAACGAAAAAAGCACCTTACTCGAGCTTTCGCGACTCAACCATCTCTTTATACACGATAACCCGTATATGTGCCCGCACGGCAAACAACTACATACTCCCAACAAGATAAACAGAAAAGCAATAGCCAAATTAAAATAAAAATAAAAAAGCAAACAAAACATTACAACTAAATCCGTTACAATCCCGAATGAAATAGACAAAACAAAGAGTATACCATATACGGTGGTTGCCACCAGTGGACCAAGCTTCATAGCAAATGGGGCA
>AYJT01084595.1:0-10980 GCA_001278415.1 Ocimum tenuiflorum | reverse complement strand
CGAGTTTAGAACTCGGAAGATGGCTAGAGATTGCAGAGAGAGAGAGCAGCAGCAGCAGAAAGCTTGTACATGAGAACGCAGGTGAGTAACTTTTTCTTCTTGTTTTGCCTCTTCTATTTATAGAGGAAGGAGATAGAAATAGTGTCTGTTGTGAGACAACGGACAAATCCTTCCTTTTTGGCTTCTGCAAATGGAGCCATTACTGTACTTGAAACAAGCTTTATCATCCTCTTTTTCTGCTGGAAAGCCAAATAAAGTTGTTATCCACTGGATAACAACCGAGGACTAACCACCTTTAAGGTACAGTAGTAGATCAGCTCTGCTGCACGTCTTGTAACTTCTGATATTCTACTGAATCTCTGTTGTAACTGAGTTTAATATCGACTTAGGAATTGACTTCAACTTTTTCAAAGTGACAGACAGCTGTCTTGAGGGTCAGCTTTGGAATCTTCTTATTCTCTTTGTCTTCAGCTAATAGCTGAGTTTAACATAGCTGTCAGTGTAGCTATGAACCACATACTCACAGCTAAGTTTATTACAATTGTTGGAACAGTTGTGCCTTCTTATGCTCACAGCTAAGAAGACTAGTTGTGGTATCTCTCAGCTGTGTGGACACAGACAGGACTTGGAACTTGATCTTCTGCTGCTATTAGGACTTGTATACTTTCAGCTCTTGTACTTTATGAACTTAAGTTATTATATGTGATCTCATACTTTTACATTCTAAGATTAGTTATATTCTAGTCAATTGCACTAATGATGTTTGACATTCATCAAAATACAAATATACAAATATCCCTAACAGTAGTTGCTACTTTATTTGGTAATGCAGAATTTTCCAAATAATAGTTTGATGTTTTCTTTGAAAAAAAAATATTAATTGTAGATTATGCTCTTAAAGACTTGTCAAAAAAAGTGAGTCCGCACTAAAAGTCGCAAATGAATGAGAAAAAAAACAAAAGAAAAATAAAAAGGGTGGATACAATGGATACAAAGACTGACCACGTTGGTTAAGGTTCAAGTCGTCCAATTATGCCGACTGCCAACGAAATCCATCCACTACACGTGCAGCGACTTGCTCAATTAATTTGTTCTTGATTGACCATTAATTATACTTAATTAAAATGGAGATGATCTTTTATATATTTTTCCTTTTTCTGTGGGACAGATTTCAATCAGTTGTTTTGTGCCTCGCAATTTCACATCGGATAATGGATATTAAACTGCTCCCGTGCTAAAATATATACAATAATATTTTCATGACTTGCAAGTCCATCCCCAACCACCTGCACTAAATTATTTTAAAAAACAATAAATATATATAGTGTCTTTTACTTGCGAGTAGAAACAGAATATTGATGCCCACAATATTAAGTATATAAGCTGAATATTCCTATCCCTTCGGATCCAAACATCAAGATTCCGTCCTACCCAATTTCCACATTGACTACTGTAGCTAATTACTTATTAATTAAGGCTAGTGGTATTAATATTATATATCACCTTCAACACGCTCAACTTTTCAGCACTAACTAACTAATATATAATTAATACACATAAAGTTGTATATGTATGGTTACACTAACATATATTTGTATTTGATGGAATGTTTTTTTTTTGGATAATAAGCTGACTTACCCCCATTAGTACTTATCCAACACATCATCATTAATTATATAATTAAATCGATGATTACGACTTGAAGATATTCAATCGAGCAAATTTGAATGAAAACCAATAGGGCTCGGCCGGCCTGATTAGATTGTATATGGTGATTACCAAAAGGAGTAAGTCTGTACTTACACGCTCACAACTAAATAATATAAATGTTTTCAAATAACTACATACATATATATATATATATATATCATATGTGTGTGTAACATATGTAACAGAATTATCTAAGAGTATGTAATCGTAACATTTTTTTGGGAAGACTATAGCATTTGTTACTAGAATATTAGATCGATGAACTTCACAATCTAATAATATGTTATGTGTATTGTATCCTGTTGTGCATACATAAAACAATACACACTTCCTCCTTTTTGGAAATATAATCATCATCAAAAAGTGGCGAAAGAAGTATTTATGGCGAAAATGTCATTTTACCCTTTAGCGTATTTGACACTTTTTTATTGCCCCAACCCATGTTTTATATTTAGATTTGATATCAGCATTCTTGCTTGATTTCACAGCAAATCTACGGCTGCTTATATTAATCTGAACAAATTATGATTTCATAATTCAAAATATTCAAACTCGCGATTGATTAATTGTGGCTTGCCGATTATTACAAAGAAAATTTAGCTCCAACTATCGGGAGCTCACTTAATGGCTCGAGTAGTTCTGAAAAACAAAATGACAGAAAAAATTAATTTATGATTTATACTATAAGAAAGATACGTGACAGTGATACCCATCTAATCATACACGATTGCGAAGTTACTAATCAAGTTGATGAAATATCAAACACAGTTACTAATTTATATACAACCTGAGGATTTTACGAGTACAAAATATTTTATTACTGACTACTTGTTTTTATCGTATTTAGTATAATGTGACGGATACCGATATATAATTTTTCTTCTTTTGCTTTCTATTTGGATTTGATTTAGATGTCAATTAATGGAGGCAATAAAAAATGCAAAAATATCGATCAACATATCCAAGAGCTCATCATTTGTCTGATTATATACATATAATTTTTTTACAGTGTCATCGCGTACTATCATGTCACATTCGAGACATAATTTCTTATGTGTAGTTTATATAGGATTCATTCGCTATATAGATAAACAGATAATATTGGCGTAGAATTTTATAAAAATGAAATTTAATTTTTGTGTTACTTTTATAACAGCGTAATATTTATACAATAAAAATCGATTAGTTGATACAAAATTTACTGCTTTACATATTTCAAAACTATTGTTGCGTGCTTACAATAATAAATGTTGAATAAAATATTTTATTTTGAATAATAATTATTTCCGCACATCCCAGCGAGTAAAGTACTAGTTGTTAGCATATAATGAAATAAATACAAACCCCTATATATCGCTATATGGTAGCATATCAGATCTGTACTAATTATAATAATAATAATTGATATAGTATAGATATTCCTAATAACATGATTGGCCCTAATTATCGATATTTATCAATAGAAAAATTATACTTTCTATTTTATAATCAGTAAATTCAAAACTATAATTAGATATTAATAATAAATAAAAACAATAATTAGAAAATATTAATCCGAGTTATAATTGTGAATTTGAACTAAAATAAAAGAAATTAAAATTGAAAAAAATGGAAAAAAGAATAATAAAATTAATATTACTCATGAAAAGACACACATTTGGGATGATAATTTTTTCATATTCTATTAGAATTGTACACTTGCTATCCTAAACGAATTCGACAAATTATATATTATCCAGAGGTGTTATTCCTTCTTCGATCACGAATAGAATTCATATTAGCATTGATCTTTAGAAGATTATATAGAGGCGCATGCACTAGCTAGCGTAGATAACAAATTGGAATAATTAGAATTAGAAGCATAGATTGAGATGGAAAAGAAAGACAACATCAATTCCATTAATGAACACCCAAGCCCTAAAGGTAAATCCAAAGCACAAAAATTCTTCAATTTCTTTGAGGAACCGCAAACACACCCAAACCCTGTTAAGACATCAAAAACAGTGATGTTGTTTGGCGTTCGGATCAACAGAGAAGAAGATGATGGTGAAGATGCCAATAGGAGTAAAGAAGAGTTATCTTTATCATTATCTTTAGGTTCTTTTAAAGCTGAATTGGTCTTGGAGAAGGATTGCCAAGTAAACAAAAACCAGCTCATTAGCGAAAACCAGAAACTGGAGCCTGCATTCACACCAACAAAAGAAGAAGATGAAGAAGATGAAGATGAAGATGAAGATGAAGAGAGAGAGAATTCACCTGCCTCATCAAATTAGTCTCGATTTTTTTTCCTTTTCTTTTTTCATGGTTGCTTATTCTTATTTTTTTAGGGTATTTGAATTGAATAGTTGGTTTTGCTTTTGTATTCGATTCTAGCAATATTAATAAGATTTTGATTCCCTCAACTAAATTTATTATGGTTGGTTGCGATTAATATCAGTTTATCGGTAGCAGAAATCAGTTGAAGATTTTTTGCAAACGGCTCTGCATATATAATTCAAAATTTGATGGAGTTGTATTAGTTCTGCCTTGAATATTAGTTAATTACAACAATTTATAGTGAGTGCTAGTTATAAATTTATAATAAGTGAGACACTGTATCAATTATGTGCCATAGATGAAATTAAGGGGCGTAACATCAGTCACGTGCGGGATCCAGAAAAGATAATGAGACACGTGATGGCGGCTGAGAAGAGGACTTGTACATCTCACGAGATGAATATTGCAAATCAAACATTTTAATAACCATTCGAAATTCCCCGGTCCTCCGTTGTCCTCGCTTTTGTTTTGAAATATCTTGCGACTATGCATATTTCTGCACCAAATAAATTTATTTCAAATATAATCAATAAATTTATTCTAAATATACGCTTTCAAAATTTCCATATTTCATGTACTAATTAGGATCATGTGCAAATACAAATTGTACCTTTGTTATTTTAAAATAATAAAATTATAATATTTTTATACATTGTATAAAACTATTATAATAATAACACGATATTTGTTGATTTAAATTAAGAAATTAAAAATTGAAGGATTCATTCGATCAAACAAGTAATTTACTGAAATTGTATTTATGAAATATTTAATATTTTTAAAAATATAATTTAAAAAAATTCTATAGGTACCTAACAATTTGTTGAAAGTTAATGCACTGTTTATAAAAGATACAAAATATTTCATTTTATATGTCTAAATAATTTACATTGCAAATATACTAAAATACATTAAATTAATCTTTTATTAAATAACTGTCGACAATTAATGAAAATTATTATCCATTCGATGAAATAATCAAACAGTTTTGTACACATTGCTTATCAAATTTGAGCATGATGCTAATTTTATATAATTCTTAAAATCATAGCTCTCCCCTCTAAAAAAATCATAACACAACACAAGTTATTCAATCATAGTTGATTAAATGTTTATAAATCTAAAAATTATACAATAAAATTATTGCATTATTTTTGAAAAAGTTAGGAATTATTTTTATATTGAATCATATAATTCAAAATTTGTATAATCTATAATCAAAATAGTGATGAAAAAGACTAACTCTCATGCATGTAAATTACTCCGTCGCAAACAAATGACCTAGAAAATATTCTGTTGGAATTTTCATCGCTAATTTCGATGTTTTTTTGTATTGTAAATTGTCAAGAATTTGAGTAATCGGTTCGTAAATCATGTAGACGGACATGTAATCAATATTATTGGAGAATATATATACCAACAAATTAATAATTTGCACCCGAATACTTCATGATGAATAAGGTAATTTATCAATGTTGTGATATCTATTTTTTCATATAAGAATAAGAAGATAAAATGTTTTAGGATAACATAAGTATAAATCTTATATATAATATCAAAATAAATAAAAGTAAACTAGTTATATCATGCATAGATAATTACATTGTTGTCCCCTAAAATAATTATTTGAAAATGACAAAATAGAAAACAAATAATTTGGAACAAATATAAATACTTTTATAATAGCTATAGATTTTAGATTATACTACTCCCAAACTTTTATTAGCAATTTGATTTCCTATGGTAGGTACCGCAACAATATAATGCTCAACTGAAGGGTGGATTAATAAATACAACTCATGTATTATATACACCCTTCGGCACATATTTTATTACACAATAATTCTAAAATTATTTTTTTCCTTTTTTTTGCTTCAGATCCTCTATTTCTAAAATTTAATAAAAAATTATAAAATTTTAAAAGTGGAATAGAGTGTGGAACACTAGTAGGGAGTAGATGATCTCAAGCCTCTTTTTATCTCTTCTCTAAAATTACTCAAAATTTTAAATAAAACAACTCACCTGATTTAAATCCTTTTTTCACACACCATATATCAAATTCAACATTTAAGATAATTCAAATAGAATACTTATTACATATATTCACGTAACAAATTCGAAAAAAAAAATACATATTAATAATTTTATTATGATGCAATTGAGAATTATGTTGTGCAATTAAGTATATATAACAATGCAATGAAGTATGTCTAATTATTACATCTTAGTTTTCTCAACTGCATTATTTAGTGCAAAAAAGTTCTATGTACTTGTCTCAATTAAACTCTAATGAAGTGTGAAATTGTCCTGGGTTCATACTAATGAAATCGTAAAGTTTTTAATTCAGCAAACCACATAACATCTTAATTCATATCTAAGGAATGGTTTTATGTTAGAATACTCCCTCACCAATCTCAATTATTTTTAAAGCAAACTCTTTGGTGTTTACTGTTTAGTAGCCATGTTATTTATATCATGAGAGTAACTTTATCGAATTCTATTATTTCATATTTTCTAGTTTTCATACCATTCAGGTGACGTATGTATTCCAATTTCGGTAAATTGTTATATTTAATGATGGCGTTATTGTATATATTTTTTTAGAGAACTAGTCAATTAGCATCAGCATTGTTATTTTGAATGATGAAGTTATTGTTTTCGTTCTTTTTTTTTTTGGATAATTAGCCAATTCTATCAGATTAAAACGAATATGGAAGTGACATTTTTCATGACTTGACCTAAACATAAAAGAATAACGTAAAAAATCGGCCAATATATCGCGAGCGAATAGACGAATGAAACACCAGCTCAGCTCCACGGTTTGAGTGGCAATTGGCCCCGCCTCCACCAACCCAAAATATTCAAGAAAAAAAAGCACACTAATTCATTTACAATTTCACTGTCAATACATATTTGCCGCTGTCTGGAGTACCCCCCACCTTCGTTTAACCATATACATATAGATAGGCATAGGCTATACAGAGATTATCGCGTAATCTTCTTTCTGCTGCTCAAAACAAATAAAAGCAGGTACAAAGTCTGTTTTTTGCGGTATAGACAGGGAAAGCTTCAATCTTTTTGGAAGAAAAAAAGATACCATATGGGGATACTGTTTGATGATGCGGTGATAATTAGCGAGTCAAAGAAGGAAGATGAGCCCAGTGTTATTACCGTAAATTGCCCCGACAAGACCGGTCTGGGCTCTGATCTTTGCCGCATAATTCTCTTCTTTGGCCTCACTCTTATCAGAACCGGTACCTTTCTTGTCCACGAAACTCAATCTGTTTGTGCAACTTTACTTACCATTGCTCTTCAAAAGATTCGCTGCATGTTCTAATTTCGAAATTCTTTCATTGCATATGTGGGTCAAATTCAAACTGATATTTGGTTACTTTCTTCTTGATTTGTTTGGATTGTGCATGGAGTTTGAACTGCTTCCCTCAAAGCTCCTTCTCTTTTACAATTAAATTAGTATTATCAATTATGGGGATGCAGATGTGTCTACTGACGGAAAATGGTGCTACATAGTGATGTGGGCGGTAGGCAGAGCGAATACTCGATGGGGTTTGCTGAAAAAGAGACTAATGGAGGCATGCCCCTCTTGTTCCGGATATTTGTTTCACCCCCAATTTCAACCCCCTAAACCTTCTCATGTCTTCCTTTTGAAGTTATGTTGCCTCGACAGAGGAGGCCTTTTGCATGGTATGTAAACTTGGCTTGTCTCCATCATATTTTGTGATCTTGTTATCCAACTTGTTTGATCTTAATTTGGAGATGAAGTGAACGGAGGGCCTTCTTTGGTTTACAAGTTTCTCTTATCTTGAGACATTTGTTGTGTGAATGGACACATACAATTTCTGTGCCTAACGATTCATTAGTTGAAATTTGGATATTTTTTGGCAGATGTCACTGAGGTTCTTTGCGAGCTTGAGTTGACTATAAAGAGAGTAAAGGTGTCAACAACTCCAGATGGGACGGTGCTGGATCTTTTCTTCATAACAGATACAAGGTCTTACATGATCCTTTTTCATGCTATCTTACTATATTGTTCTTAGTTTTATAAGTTTTGAAAAGATTTCACCAATTCTTCTCATATTAAGGTAATGAAACATTTTTGAATAGCATCTTCTGACGCTTTTTATATTTCAATTTGCAACTACTAAATGAAGGTCAAGCAAAATGAAAATGAGTAATGGTTTAATTGGAATTGTTCTCATCCACTCTTTTTCTTCAGTAAGAATTGCTGACAGAAAGAAATACTTCTCATGCCATCATCTAGTTATCCTAACAAAAGAAGCAATATGTTGAGCATGAATTCATTCTCGTAATGTGCATATCAGGGAACTTCTACACACAAAGAGCAGAAAGGAAGATACATATGACCACATAAAAGCTGTTATTGGGAACACCATGATCAGCTGTGACATAGATATTGTCGGGCCTGAAATCGCTGCATGTTCTCAAGGAACCTCATTCCTTTCTGATGCAGTCGCTGAAGACATGTTCAATATAGAGCTACTCGACAAACCCCAACACGACTATAATGCTCTCAAATGTCCAACCATCACCATGGATAACTTGTTGAGTCCTTCACACACTCTTGTCCAAATTGTTTGCCAAGGTCACAAAGGTCTCTTGTATGACGTTATGCGGACATTGAAGGATTACAACATTCAGGTACATGATTCCAGCTCCAAAAATTCCTGCTACCTTACCTGTTTCGCTTGCAGCTAACAACTTGACCAATCGTTGACCAGATTTCTTACGGACGCATGACCACAAAAGGGGATACAGAGTGTGAGATGGACTTATTCATCATGCAAGCTGATGGTAAGAAGATAGTTGACCCCAGCAAACAGGATGCATTGCTGTCTCGCCTTGGGATGGAACTAAGCCGTCCTCTCAGAGTTTCCCTAATCAGCCGTGGCCCTGATACTGAGTTGCTAGTTGCAAATCCGGTTGAGTTATCTGGAAAAGGCCGTCCTTTGGTATTCTATGACATAACATTGGCACTCAAGATGCTTAATACTCCAATCTTTTCGGTACTTGTCACTGCACATTCCACAGTATCTATTATAAATTTATTTTATGTGTTTAGAATGTGAATGCTGATAAAGTTAAAAACATGTTGGATTGAAAGTGAAAGTTCCCTACAATGTTACCTTGATTGATTTTGTGTTCAAATATTCTCGATTGTATTTCAGGCTGAAATCGGGAGATACGTGGTTGGAGATCGGGAGTGGGAAGTTTACCGAGTCTTACTTGATGAAGGGGAGCTAAGCTGTGTCTCAAAGAAGAAGGTAGAGGAAAGTGTTTGGAAGATGTTAATGAGTTGGAAGTAATAATTTTTGGCGTTCAGCTAAGTATCTGTAGTCTGTACATATTTGATATGCCATGTTTATCATACATTGTAAAGCTGAGTTGATAATTGAAACAGGGTTCTAACTTTTTAGGACATGTTAGATGTTGTTTTAGCCACGTGCAGCTCTTGTAGGCATACTACCATTTTTGTAACAAATACACAACAGTTGCCTAGTGGGAAGAATATCTTGCTGCTATTACTATATTCTATATATAGATGATTGCTGTGGATTAACTTTTCTGGTATACCGCTCGATGCTGACTTGTAACGATATTTTAGAAAATGGGGCACAGATTTTTGAGAAAAATCAAAGTATTTCTTCGCTAAAATATAATCTCGTATACTTGCATGGTTCCCAGTCATGATATGCACAATATGATTAATTTAATTGGTGCACTAGATTATATTATGAATTACATGATTGTGTTAACAAATTACACTGTTATTTTATTGTCAAGATACGGTCGTATCATGTATAATGTGACCCTTTTATAAGTTCGTGTGGCATCATACATCATGAGACCGTGTCAGTCTATTTTAAATTAACGTGGCGGTAAAAATTTGTGTTAGACGGCCTAACAAGAATATGAACCATATGTTTGAGGATTAAAGCATGCATGCAGAAGTTGTGGACGGATAAAACTTATCCCTTACTCTTAGAAGGGCAAAACTAGTACTAACTTTTAGGTCCCCAAACTCCACACTCAACTCACAGAAAAGTAATCAGACAAATACATCATCTTATTTATTTATTTTTTGAGTAAGGGGACGTATTGCTTCGAATATGAGCTTCTCGAGTAGTAAATTGGTTTTACTATTCACTGATGTCTTTCAAATTTGCAGCTTTTTTAGCTATAGTAAAAGCAATTTACTTGCAGTCTACAGCTCACATAAGAAACTTATGCATTTGAAGTATTATATTATTTAAAAGAGGACTAATGCTGTCATGTCAAAAGCAGCATTCGGTACCCATCTTGTTGGATTTTCTTCCCAGTGCAGAATCTCTCTCTCCATGAATTAATATACATTATGCATAATACTGTCAGGTGCTAAGAGTTAAGTGCAACACTTTAAGATACTAATTTATGATTAATGTTGATCTTTTCTCCGTATGGTGCCAAATTAATTCAGACATTTTTGACTCCTTGTAAACGAAAAAAACAACTGCAGATGCCATGGAAGGCAGCTAGCTAGTCACATCTACTTAACCATATGCATATTTTTATATCTGGATTATATTGATCCAGAACGGGAATATGCTACACTTGCATATTGAAAAATGCTGCAAGTTAATGCTATAAATGAATCCATACTACTGATTTTCTTGCACCACTAATCCACTTAATGATGATCCCAAAAGAGCATGAATGCTGTTGGTTAAGCAAAGAGAAATTGGCATTGTTGCATCACATTGTGTGGAGCAGATGGTTCACAATCTTCGCATCGGTGCTGATAATGTCCGTCAACGGAGCCACATACCTTTTTGGCGTCTACTCCGGCGCCATCAAGTCTTCATTAGGCTACGACCAAACTACCCTCAACTTGATCAGTTTCTTCAAGGATTTGGGGGGGCAATCTGGGGATTATCTCTG
>AYJT01084589.1:0-11512 GCA_001278415.1 Ocimum tenuiflorum | reverse complement strand
TGAACTTCTTTCTCGATCTTTGACCTTGGATTCCATCACTGAAAAAGGACCGTAAGCAGACGGTTATAATAAGATGAAACTGAAGTATATTTGGAGTGCAACCTTATTGCTTTGTTGATTTATTCATCTCCAACTATCCAAAATGGGATTCTCACAAGAAAGAAAAAAAAAAGATCAAAATGGGAGCAATTACTCGCATGATTGATTGTTACTTTTTCATCTAACTTTGAATATTGATGCCGTTGTGGTCGTTTATGTCATCATTTGTATTGAAGTCACTCATACTTAATCTATCACGTCGGAGTGCAATGGTAAATATATTTTTCATGATCTTAAAAGATTAAGAATTTAAATCTATGTAACAATATCATGGTAGAAATTGTTTAATATTGAAATCAGTCATATATAGAGAATTTAACTAAAACTCTAGATACCATAAAACCAGTAGTTTAAAATATTAGGATATATTTTCCCAATTATATGTGTTCTTTTAGTCTTTTTGAACTCCGAGCTATATATGTTCGTTTGAATAACTTATTTCTTTATCCATGATGGACAAATGGGGTAGGCTTTGATCCATGCTCTCCCCCTTCCTCCAGCTAAAGGAAAAAAAAAAAGAAATATTTGTCCACCATTTTTAGGAGAATTATCGATTTAAAGTCCAAAAAATGATAATCTGTTGATCCAGCATCCAAAAGATTGATTGTCGATTCAAGACCCGAAAGATTGCAAGATTTTCAATTCTGGATCTCCATAATTAATAGTGTTGTTAAGCTATCAAGTAAAAGATGATATGGTCGTTACATATTCACGTCACTCCCACAATTAAATTAAATTAAAAAATCAAGATCAAATTTGTAAAATTACAACCATAATTCTCTCACAAATTCATAATATTGCAGTCATTGCCTCTTCTTTTTTTTTACCGTACGTAGTTTCTTTAACAAGTTTTTTTACTTTTTGTCTCTCTAATTTAATTACAATTGTTTCTTCACGATAGTAACAGCAACATCATTTTTTGTTGGATGACTTACCACCATCGTTTAATATGGAAGTCCTGAATCGAAAATCTTGCAATCTTTTACATTCTAAATAAAAAAATCTTGTGATCTTTGGGGTCCTAGATCGACAATCAATTTTTTGCATCCTGAATCTATAAATAAATCATCTTTTGAATTCTAAATCGACAATTCTTCGTATGTTTTTTTTTTTTTAACAAGTATATTTGTCCACCCTAGAAGCTTATAGGATCCACCCACCAAATAAAGAGAATAAATTTTGAACGAGGATATAATTCTATTTTTAGGGGAATAAAATAGAAGAAATACTAAAATATAAAAACTTCTGGGGATATATCGGATCGGATCCGAAGGCCCTCGCGTGTATAGAAAATCCTGGGGGTATTCCCCGACTCTTCTAGTAGTTGCAACAAATCTGAAGAAGTACGGCGACGGTGCGGCAACTATTCCTTTCTTGGTGGGGAATTGCAGCTTCATTTCCTCGGATTTTTTATCTGGTATTTTTCCGATCATTTTTACGCCTCTCTCTCTCTAAGCTAGAACTCGCCAGTGGGCGGGGAAATTTCGATTTATTTGCGTTTTATTGAAGCTTAAAATATGAATGTTACACATATGGATACTACGATATTTTTATCGGAGTTGTACGGTTTCCTGTTGTTCAATTAGTCGAGAAGTAGCATTGATTCGAGGTGGAAAATGGTGCTTTATAATCAATTTCGATTATAAGAATCATCGGTTGAAGTAGAAAGTTGCCCCATGTTCTCTACTTGGCTAAGGTTGCGCCAGGCTGTTTTATATTGAGAGACAGAATTTCATTTGCATTTTGCAGTGGTTGATTGATTTATATTCATGAGGGATAACAACGTTAGAAAATCATGTCATGTGCTAGACTTTGATAGTTTTGCGGTTTTCATAAGCTGAGTTGAATGCACTGGTCTGGTTCATCTAAAATGTGTTAGTGAATGCTTGTGGTATCAGGTAGTACTAAACCCCATAAAGCCAAACAAAAATTGCAAATACTCATGGCTTTAAGACTCTCATCCGTTGTCTCCTCCACAGTGGTCCGTCGACGACTCCCTCTGGTGGGTACCTTTTGCGTGATTAGTTTGGGCCTCTCCAGTCTCTGCACAATTTCTCTACCTTCAAGAACCGGGTGTGCTCAATCTCTCCCTTTGGTCCCTCTTTTGCGGTACCTTTCACATTGAATGACCGATTATTTGCATTGTTTGTTCAATGGATGTTTTTTCAAAGTTATAATTGACTTGTAAAAGCTGTTTGTTCCTTACTAAATAAGTTCAAAATTTGGTGCGGTGTCGGAGAATAAGAAATTTCACACTATAAGGATGGAAGCAAGCAAGACGACCGTCCCCAGCATTGTTGTCTATGTTACAGTTCCGAACAAGGAGGCAGGTTTGTTTCTTATTTCGTGTTTCTTTGTCTACCTTCAATTTACAAAACTTCAGGGTACCATACGATTACTGGATGATATGTCAGCTTGTAAGCTCTGTATACATGCATTGGTAGTGTTTTTACCATTTTTGTTGATTTATTTTAGATAGAGTAGAAGTTTCTTAAGGAATGTGTATTGATTAAGTTAAGGAATGCAAAGCTATTGATCAACTTTGGATAGAAGTGTCTGACTGTTTCACTGGAAATTCATTATCCAAAAAATACATAGTTATTTCAACTAAAACCTTGTTAAATGCATTCTCTTGTGAATTCCGCTTACTGCTGTTTGAGAACCGTGTGGCACCTTATCTATCTGTTGACTTTGGTTCTATGATGGTTTGTCTGGTGCCGCCGACAAATTTATCTTTTGGGATATAATTTCTTTGTTTTGTTTTTTCCCTTTTACTTTATTGAGATATTTTGAGTCTTTGACCTATACAGACACTGCTTAAACCAACTTATTCTTGAAGTGGAAGAAGCTATTTATTTGTAGATGACTTAATTACTGAGAAAAAAGTTGCGTCCTTTGGAAAGTACTATCTGATTTACCCATCTAACATGCTTGTCTGCTATTGTTCTGATACCATAAATTTTAAAATAAAACTTAATAATATCTCCATCCGTGTGCAGGAAAAAAATTGGCTGAAAGCATAGTCAAAGAGAGGCTCGCGGCGTGTGTTAATCGAGTACCAGGTTAGTGCTTCTTTAATTGAGGACATATTTGATACAGGTTACAACATCTGTATATACTAGCGTTTTGAAGGATCAGTAAGTCCATTTCATAGTGGAAATTTGATTTATGAATTACTCACTTACTCTGTAGTGGTTCGTTGTTATTCAGCTGGATTTGAAATTAATGCTCCCACATTTTTATTTAAAGAAAATATGATTATTTTTGGTATGTTAAGATGTTATTAACAATTTAAATTTCTGTTTTTAAGTTGAACTCTAACCTTTAAGTTGTTATTAAATTTAAGTTGAACTCTAACATTCTGACCAATGAATTGCCAGGTCTTGCACTAAATAGTTCTAAATCTTATCATTGCTTGATCTTGGAACAGAACCAAGAATAATAAATATTAAGAAGTCCTATATCCTAGCCTTTGGTGTGCTCTTTATTGAGTTTTGCAAAGTCCTGTTTGTAGAACTGCATAAGAAAATTTTAAATGAATATTTGTGTTAATCTTGAACTCCATTTATTTATCAATAATTTCTCAGTGATCTCCTTATGTGCCAAATTAGAGATGGTCCTTCTTTTTCCCTAATTAGTTCTCATCCAATGTCTAATGTCTGCTCTTACCTGAAATAGAGCTAGTGATCTCAGTCCGAGCCAGAAACCAGGCCCACATAGTAATTTACTGAGATGGGCAATGAAACCTACTTGGTCCAGACCTACTAATATGTAGCTATATTTCTTTCTAATGCAGGTGTTGAATCAGTTTATGAGTGGAAGGGAGAGGTAAAAATTGTCTATAATTTTGCGTCTCTTTTGATTTGGGATCCTAAATGTTTGTAATGACTTTTGAACATTTATGTCTTGGTGCTACTTCATCTGTAAACAGATTCAAACTGATTCAGAAGAGCTGCTTATAATCAAAACTAGGGAATCTCTTCTAGAAGCTTTAACAGAGCATGTAAAGGCAAATCATGAATATGAGTGAGTATTTGCCTTTTCTTTTTCCTTTTTCTTGATAATAAAGAGTACTTACCTTTCTTGTTTACCTGAAGATGTGGACAACTTAGAACTGAGCAAAATTGAGGATTCTGGATTCCTGAATAAGTGCAATGTTGGAGTTTAATTATGCACACCCACACAAATGCACGCCCTTTACAAATGCACGCCCTTTACCTTCTCTCTTTTTGTTATTTTGTGGAAGAGAGTGATGACAGTAGTAGATGATGTTATGGTCATGCTATAAAGAAACTCCATGATGCGTTTTTCAAATTTTGTAAATGTTTCGGGAGAAAAAGGGTTATCATGTTCCTCTTACTCATTCTTCAAATTTCTTTTATGGATCTCCAACAACTTCAGTTAAAACTGCAATGTTACTTGTCCAGGATCCTCAGACATGAAAACAGAAAAATATTATCATATTAGCTGCTGAAGCATATGTAGATAAAAGTAAATTATCTTTTATTCTTATCAATGTGTTCAGCAATGGTAGTGCACCCTCTGCTTTAGATTCCAGTTAGGGTACTTCATTGTTGTGAAATCATGTAAGTTGTTAGATTAATCAAAATGACTGTTAAACATAGTTTTTACAGGTATATACTTTTTATCATTGGTGTCCTTATGCTGTGTTTCTCTTTTTCTTCATAGGGTGCCTGAGGTGATTTCACTGCCCATAACTGGTGGCAATCTCGAGTATTTGGAGTGGATTAAGAACAGTACTAGGGACTAAGACGACAGGCTGCCACATTCTGGGATTGCATTAGATTAAATAAGTGCTATTGTACATACTTAGCGTTTGCTCGTACAGTTTTACCTGTTCACTCTCCCAAATATGGATTACTCTTGTCTATGTAACGAGTTTTGTTCTTGAAATATAGCTTTTCAAGAATCCAGATCTTGCTTCACCTTTACAAACATTATACTGCATATAACTAAATGTTTTTGTTCATTCTGATTGTTACTAAATGCAAGTAGATGTGACTATAGAGTTTGCTCTACATGAAAACAAAATAATTCCTGGTTCACTGATTATTATTACCTGTAAATATGGTTTAATGTTGTCATATATCAGGTGCAAGTTTAGAACTGCTGCCTGCAAATATGGTCATTCTTGATGCAGTATGCTTGTTTCACACAGCGGTAAGCTATATATGAGGTAAGCTACTTGGTTCTGAACTCAAAAATACATGGATGAGATATCTTTGCAGCTTGTCTGAAACATGTTTGTTTTGTGGAGATCGTTTTATAAATGAGCTCGACAAAAATAACAAATGTACAAATTATTTCTTTGTCCTACTTGTAATATTTATTATTTTTGTAACAATGTGAATGCTATGGGTCCCAAAATGCATATATTGACAAGTTTAGGGTTTTGTAATGACAAACTCTGTAAAGGTTTTGGAATTTGTAGGAGGATAATTTGATGGGTCATACCCCAACTGTTTCTGTTCTTTTGTTAACAATCTTTACAGTGCAAGAATCCATTAATGAATTCTTTTTGGGTGCACTGCCCCTGATTGAAGCTCTTATGAAAGAATGATTGCACTCTCGTCTAATTGAGTATCTTATATTGCACTTAACTATTTTACTAACTAAATCATTTTCTTATGTCTTATAGGAGAAGAATGAAAAAGTAAATAAATGATTATGTTATTTTTTAATACACTCGGGAGGGAAACAATGCTGTTTGACTAGAACTCATAGCACATCTTGAAGATTCGATATAATCACTTGTCCCACTTTTTCTTGTCTCATTTCAGTATTATTATTAGAATTACATTGTTTGATTGCTAATTGTTATCCACATTTGTCTTATCGTAAGAGGGTTTGTTTTTCAAATAATTAATAGTCAGGAGTTCTATTTTAATTTTTGAAAGTAGTGTCGTATAGGTGACACAAAAGTTGTATAATATATAACATTCAATCGATGAGATCATTTATGTAAATTTTGAGGATCAAAATTCTTCACCTACTGCCCCCTTTTCTAGTAAATGTTTTTTTAAGAAAAAGATTACTTTACAATATCATGCATAAGATAATATAATTATAAGGAATGTCCCTAAAATAAACTAGTGTTTGTCCAGGTTGTCATTCAACAAATATAGTGTCACAAATAAATATTAAGTGCAGAGAGACAATTAGTGCAGAGAGACGATTAGTTGTATTTATGATTTCCTGCTTTCACCCACATGCCAAGCTCTATTTCGGTACTTAATAATGAATTAAAAATTGCCAGCAATACGATCAACATAATCTTGTTTACCAACGACTTTTGATTATTATATTGAGAATTTTGAGTTATTAGTAGAGAATTGAGAAACTAATCAATTATTACCAATTGCACATGCTTTAGTAAAATCATTATATATTCTTCATCATGTCCGAGTATTTATAATTTCTTTGAAATATGTATGCACATGATATATGTCTAAAATATGGATTTGATTTTCCTACAAAGGGCACAACCAGCAACCACAATTGCATAATTTCAGAAGGTGACACGGCCGTATATCTATAAAATTCATTGATTTGTACAGGGTTTTACTTTAAGATAATATTGTAATATAATTAAGTTATGCAATATCAACTAGACTTTTATTAATCGTTGCAATATCATGAATGAACTTTTAAAGCATTAGAACTTGACACATATATTGATATGTGTTAGCATTGTTTAATTGAACAATAAAAACATTCATCGAGTATGACACGTGTTAATAGGTGCGTATAAGATAAAGATCAGAAAACGATGGCTTTGGATGAGTATGGTCTCAGGAGAATCTATGAGGTAAGAAACAAGCATTATAATTTTTGTTATTTAGATTTAAATCTAGTCATAAAATCGACAGTAATAAAAGGGTTGGCACTTGTAATTACAATAAGTGGAGGTTTTGTCTAAATTTAAAATTACCTCAGAAGTTTTTTATTCTTACAATTAATTCTTATTACAAGCCAATTTGAAAACGGTTAAACGTCCGTCAGTCTTGTTTCTTAACTGTACCCTCACACCGAAGAATATCACATAACTATAAAATAACAAAAATGATCTTACATATATATTTTTAATGATAAAAATGGGCATAAAATTTTACTCCAAAAATTGGAAGACCCGTTGAAATTGAATTACGGAGTGGGTAAATTCATTGGCTGAAACGGTATATTCCCTCATTTAAAACCAGTCAACGGTGTCGGCCGTTAACTCCGTTTAGCTTTTGACCATAGTCAATTGCCAATCACAACAAGCTCAAATGACGCAAATGCCCCCATTTTCATTTCATTTGTAGAGAGAGAGACAAGAGGTGGAGAGAGAAAGCGTCGGTGAGAAAAGCTCTGAAGAATTGTTGACATACAAAAATACAAACACAAACGCATACATATACATATAAATTATGTGAGATAAAAGGGGGCGAAAGAATCGCTTCGTATATAAGTCATCAAAAGCTGAAGACCTCTCATTCGATATATGTATATGTAATCGGATATATGTCAATCTAGGGAGAGAAACTCAGAGTAACAATCAAATATTGTGTGCGTGTGTGTGAGGAAGAGGCGACGGCATGGCTGAATTAAGCGTTGATTCCGTTTGCCTCGATGTCGAAACAATTTATCTCGGTGGGAAGGTTGCACTTTTCCATTTCCTTTCTGTTGCTGTTTATTTCTGAAACTCATTTTGAGGTTTTTGCTCTGCTTTTTGTTTCATGGATATGCATCATTGCTTCTTGTTCGTATTCGATTGACCTCGCTTTTCTTTCTTTGTTCTTATTTTGTTGTTTGAATGAGACTTGCTCATTTTGGTATTTGGAAATTTGAAATGTTAAATTGACGTGCTACTTTCCTTTTTCGGCCGTGTCTTAATTCGTATGTTCCTAAATTGTGCCATCCAAGAATTTGGAGCCCATTGTTAGGAATTATCTACTTCTATCTGTTTAGTTTGGATTTGATTCTAGTTTGTGTGTAATATCTGAATTGCTGACGTAATATATGTTAGCTTCATTTTTGGGAAAACTTTACTTTCAACCAACTCCATCTTTTAATTTGATTGTCTTGTTTCCTCAGGGAAATAGTTCAGGTGTTAACATTTTCAGAATTTGGTAATAGTTAAAATAGCATACCTTTCATGTCCTTGAATAAAGTGAAGGAAGATGATCTTGATTCTTTCTTATCCAATTCTTTTCTCGATTGTCTTGTGAAAAATAAATTAGAAAAAATTACAAGATGGAAATTTTAGCTAAAACTTATTTATGTTCCTTGAATAAGGCCAAGATTAGAGGATTCTTTTCCAAGTATGAGAAATTTACTACATGATGCAATATCTTGTGCAATACATTGTTCTTTGAAGCATATATGTTCTCTATTGGTTCCAATGCTTGAGATTGTCGACTTCTGATTCAATTAAGCCGCTCGTTAAAACTTATATTTCATCGATAGTGTCCTGTGGCAACTGTAGCTTTCGTTATGGTAATCGCATTTTAATGCAGCGCAGCTTGGCTGTTGCTCTGTCTATTCCATCTCTTTTATAAATGGTTGGAAGTGGCAATCATTACATGATTATAATATCGATCAGCATAATAAAAGCTGAGTTCTAGAGGGTGCTCTTTTCAGATGTGAAGTTAAGTCGCTTGAGGTGTCAAATGATTGGGAGCTGCAAAACCTTTATTCTGCTTTGACTTTTTATATTGATTATTTATTCTCAGCAATATGGCTAAAAGTTGGGTGGGTGCACATGGTTAACTTTATTCTTAAGAATGAGAAAGTTGTTTGAATAAATTATGGAGTTTTCCTTTCCTTGAAGGATGATCAAGCAAATTGAATGGTTATTTCAGTTTGACTGATGATTTCCTTTTTGGTGAAAATATTGATCCTAAATGACTGTTATCTCCTGTATTCTAGGCTTTGTAGAATTTGAACAAAATTGATAGTGAAGTTTTTCTTATTATCTATGATGTGTATCATCAACCAGGAGCATATTGTACGGACTGGAAGTGGTTCAATATCTGTTATAGTTTATGGAGATCCAGAAAAACCTGCTCTCATCACTTATCCTGATTTGGCTTTAAACCGTGAGTAATGAGTTAATCAACTGTTTACGATGTTCTGTAGTAGTTTACTTTTCTCTTTCTGCACTCTATTTAGACTCATGGTTTCTTTTTTTTTCTGTCAGATGTGTCATGTTTCCAAGGTCTATTTTTTTGTCCGGAAGCAGCAGCATTGCTCCTCCACAATTTCTGTGTTTACCATATCAGCCCTCCTGGCCATGAGGTTTGTCATTGCCCATCTTGCAAATGATTGCCTAATAGATTTGTCTGTTTTGTTTTCTTAATTAATTATTTCTAATTTTTAGCATATTCTGTAGATTTATAATATTACTCACGGCAAATTTAAATGGGACTCTGATAAGAGTTCTTGCAGTTGGGAGCTGCTGCAATTAGTGATGGTGATCCTGTGCCTAGTGTCGATGATTTAGCAGATCAAATCCTCGAGGTGCTCAATTATTTCAGGTGGACTCGATACTACATTTGTTTTTTGACATATATACTTTGTGAGCCTTAGATTTTTTTTTTTGATTGCATCTTGTTGCGTTAGATTCATACTGGATAAGTATTCCTAATTAATGGAATTTGATTTCTTCAGGCTTGGCGCAGTCATGTGCATGGGAGTAATGGCGGGTGCTTACACCCTTACCTTGTTTGCTGTATGTTATGCGCAGGGTTTTACTCCATTCCTATATTTTGCGATTGTTTATGGAACAAAGTGTGTTGATGTTTACAGATGAAGTATAGAGAGCGGGTAGCTGGTTTGATACTCGTTTCACCTTTATGCAAATCACCATCTTGGACAGAATGGCTCTGCAATAAGGTTGCAAATCTCTATTTCCTTATGACTATTCTTACAACCTGATCTTATGTATCAATAAAAAATTGTAACGGAATTGTGCAGGTGATGTCAAATTTGCTGTACTACTATGGTATGTGTGGTCTGCTGAAGGAATGTCTGCTTTACCGTTACTTTAGCAAGGTATTTCAATATTTCTCTTTACCAATCAGCAAATTATCCAACCACCTTGCACTCTGTGATCGAAATTTATTGGTTACATGTTTTCTTCGTTGTGCCAGGAAGTTCGTGGCAATACAGATGTTCCAGAATCGGACATAGTACAAGCATGTAGAAGAGTTAGTGCTTAAAAGAATCTGTATTATTACATCTGTCCTTGTGAACTCTTTTTCAGAATTGTGAGATTTATTTGTTTGAATTTATCTGATTCAGCTGCTGGATGAGAGACAGAGCACAAATGTGCTGCGTTTTCTTCAAGCAATAGACAGGTAAAAAAGAGTTTAGCTGTTATAACTTATAGTCATTTCCAGGCCAAGTGTTCATGATATTATTTGTAATTGGTAAAGATTTAATATTTTTGCTTTGCCAATGAATAGGAGACCTGACCTAAGTGACGGTTTGAGGAAACTGAGGTGCCGAACGCTGATATTTGTAGGTGATAGTTCTCCGTTTCATTCAGAATCTCTCCACATGATTGCCAAACTGGACAAGAGATACAGTGCATTAGTTGAGGTACGTAATGACCATACTATACTTCCGAAATATTAAACGGAGGATGGCATTTTCAATATCCACCATTGTTCTTACCAAAACAAAAGGAAAGGAAGGAAGAAGTAAACACCAATTTGTATATGTAAAACAAGTAGATAAGATCTGAATTTGAGCTTAGTTTGAAGGCATATATATATTTTGAATGTTGAATTCTTGGAAATGTTTGGAATGGTATGGTGATGGTTGATGTTGTGCAGGTGCAAGAATGTGGGTCGATTGTGACGGAGGAGCAGCCACAAGCAATGCTGACATCAATGGAGTATTTTCTGATGGGTTATGGTCTACATAAGCCGAGTCCGTTAAGTGGGAGTCCGAGGAGTCCGCTGAGCCCAACTTGCATAGCGCCAGAACTTCTGTCTCCGGAAAGCATGGGATTGAAACTGAAACCAATCAAGACCCGCGTCACGTCACAAAGATTGCATTAAGTTTGTTGTTCACTCTGTAAATTAGGATGTATACATATATAGTTTTTTCATTCTTTGGTTGTGAAAGCAGGGATGGAGGGAGGGATAGAAAGAAAAGAGTAGATGTGAAATTCTTTATTTGGACATAGGGCGGAGTTTGTTGGATTAGATTCATTCATTTTGTAGTCGCTTCTTCAGATCAGACTATTATTTCATCTGTAAATCTCCACACTTGTAATCACGGCGAGCTATGAATAATGCAGACCAACTGAGCTGGTCTCTCTTCTCTCTCTCTATATATATATATATATTGTAAGTGTGTTTGTGTGTGATCTGCCAATTTGGTTTTGTTAAATGTGGAGTGA
>AYJT01084581.1:0-13939 GCA_001278415.1 Ocimum tenuiflorum | reverse complement strand
ATGACCGGCGAAGTTCTGCTGGTTGACGGCGGCGGAGCACGGCTTTCCTCCGCCGCCGGAGACCCACGTGCAGCCGCTAGGCGACGGCGGCTTAGTGTGGCGGCCCCCTTGGAAGGACGGCAGAAGGAGGTTTTGGTTTTGGCCTCTTTTCATCATCCATTCTTCTTCTTCTTCGTCAAGAATTCGTGACGCTTCATGTGGTTGTACGTTGGCCAGAAAAACTAGTGCTGCGATGGCTAATATCTCAAGTTTGCTGCACCTCATCTTCTTCAACTTTTTTTAGTATTTGACAAGGAATTAATTTGTGTTATTTGAAAAAAAAATTTGGATGGTTTATGAAGTTTGAGTGCGTATATTTATAGTGCATGCCAAGATATAAAATTTCCATGCACATATGTTTTGACTATTGACTGTTGGGGATATATGGAAATTGAATTGGTCGTGGCAAAATAGAAAAATGGTTTAATTAGTTTTTATCCGATAAAGTTTGCCCACGGAGCTGACAAAGATATTATATTATTTCAGATTAATTATACTCGTATTTTTTTTTTATGCTCGGAATTCAACAAGTGCATATTTTGGGCGTCCACTTTTGGGAATGTTGTTTCTTGTCTTATTGCGTTGATTGTTATGTTGTGTTAGTTGTATTTTTCTTTAAAAAAACTTTCTCTATATAGTATTTAGTACTTTTTATATCAATTAAGTTATTTTCTTTTATAAAATTATTTATGTGGTTTCGTGGTCTAATTGTGCGTTATATTTATAAATCACACGTATTTAGGTGACGTTTGGTTTGTGAGTTTGGAATGAGGGAATGAAATAAAACCCATAATGTATTATTTGGTTGGTGATTTGAAATGGATTTTTGAAGTTTGATTTCCTAATATTTGGGAATCAACCGAACCCTTTTAATTTGATGGATTTCATTCTCAAACTCATAGTCATTCCCTCTATTATCAAACTCATATCCATAATAATTTCCGACGGTTAAACGAAACGTCACCTTAATTTTTCATTGAAACAATAATGTAAAATGTTGATTTTGTATAAAAAAATTGCCACCGGATGTAATTTTTTTTATAAAAATTATTTATGAAAAAATGTCCTATATACAAAAATTTGTTCTTTTCCTATAATTAACATATTTATAAATAATTTGTTATACTTATTTTTGTGGTAAAATTATAAAAATAACACTTAGAGCTCACGGGTTTGCAAAGAACATAGTATTGGTGTAATTATTGATTTAGCCAATCCGTGTAATTATTTCAGCTGGTTAATTATTCTATGCGAACCCCTACGTTGGAACTCCAATTGAAATCTCCAACCATCAATATTAACTCGAATTAGTAATTAATTAAAATAGTAAGTCTCATGCAAGGCATTAAAATTTTCGACTCGATGTTTTTAAAATCAAATCGGTGATGAATTGATTCGATTAAATTATTGAACCATTCCATTACTAGTTCAATAGTTTGATTCACCATTGATAAACTCATTTTCTCCTGACCAATACAAGTATGTGTCAAAATTTAGTTGTTTTAAACAAAACAATCATAAAACAAATACAATTTTCATATATTTAACAATAGTTAGAGGTCATCCAAAGATAACGCTAAAGTAACATGTTTAAGGTATAGAATCAAGAGGTTAGTTAAATAAATAAAAGAAGTGACGCTATGACAATAATTAACACCATGATTTTTATCCATTATTGGCTCACTAATATTTTCATTTCCTTATTTTTGGAACTCATCGATGTTAATCAAAACCAATTATATCATAGAAACTTCTGCCAACTTCCTAAATTGAAAATTTCTTAGCAATTATATTTGATCGAGATAATCGTTACAATAGGATGAATGGTTTGTAATTTTATCACATCAACAAATTAGTTATGGATACATTATCACGTGCCTACGATGAGTATTTAAGCATTTATGTAGAGTTTAAAATATGGATGACACAGTTTATGCGATTTTAATCAGAATAACAAGGACTAAAGTGAGAAAGAACTATTCGACTAAAAAAAAAACAATTATTTAATATCAGGTGCATCGACCAAACCGAATTCACCCGCCAAAAATGCACACACAACACACACTTCACATATGTCGGAGGAAGCATTCAACGCCCGCTCCGACAACGTAGGATTCTCCAAAGAATGGCTCTTCCGCCTCCACAAAACCCTTCCCCGATCCAATTCTCACTCTCTCTGCTCACTTTTCCAACAAAACCATTTTCAAGAACAAGACCACCCATTTCTCAATTCTTCCTTGTTCCTCTTCAGGATTCAGCCCGAGACCGTTTCGGTCCTCTTATTCTTTTCTATTCTCTTGTCGTTCTTTTCTTGGATTATCGTCATCGCATTTATGAATCAGGACCAAGATTTGGGCTATTCTTGAATGCGAATGAGAGTGTTTCTTGTTTGATCAGAAGCCGATGTAGTCATAGTTTTTGTGCCTATTGAGTTAAGATGGTACGCGGCATTGATTGTGTGTTGCTTTTCTTCTTACAGGAGATGGGATTTATTAATTTCTCCGTAAACTAATACTGTGATCTTGGGTGGTCACGATTCTTTGATATTGTTTGAGAATATGCAATGTGTGGGGATAGGATGGTAAATTCTTTGTTTACCATGTCTCAATTAGAGTGTTTTTGGACCAAGAATATTGTAAATATATGGACTCTGAAACAGGGGAAATTGTTATGATTAATTGGATGAAACTGAACATTATGATCAAGTATTGCTTTTATTTACATCAGTGTTGAAGGATATCTTCAAGTTGAGCCTCTTCTATTTCGATGTCGTACCTTTAGTAGGATTGAGTTTGCCATTGGCTATATATTAAATGCAAGAGTTGCAAATTGATGAAACATTTTTATCCAGTTTATTGCACTCTAAATTTGCTAAACATACTGCGAATCCCATATGCAGGGTACCCCGGTTAATATCACTGTAGGTTCTCATGTTTGGGTTGAAGACCCAGACATTGTTTGGATTGATGCTGTCGTGACAAAGATTAACGGTGCTGAAGTTGAAGCAGATGCATCTAATGGGAAGAAGGTAAATTATCACTTTTTTTTTGAGGATTTAATACTGATTTATATGCTCAATATTTGATAAAAGTGAAATCACCTTCCTTCATCGAGAGAGTTCTCCACTTTTGTTGCTAAGAGCCTTAGAAGAAGAAATGGACTTAAAATTTTAAAAAGCTCAACATATACAACGTGTCTTTAGATGTCTTGGATGGAAAGATCATAGCTTGCAGGAAATATGATTTCTCTTCATTTTTATGCACTTGAAAAAATGAGAATGATGATTAATTATATTATGCTGTGTTCTCACAGTTGAATGACGTAATTTCTTCTTTTTCATGTATTTATCTGTCAATGTTCCTGTAATTAGATTCTTTATTATCCACGAAGGTATAATTTTTTCTACAAATTATTAGGTTGTTGCCAAATTATCGAGCATATACCCTAAAGATGAAGATGCACCTCCTGGTGGGGTTGATGACATGACTCGATTATCTTATTTGCATGAGCCCGGAGTCTTGCAGAACTTGGCAGCACGATACCAGCTCAATGAAATATATGTAAGATATATTGTAATATTAACTTCAAATTCTTGTTCTAGACAACCTTCCTTAAAATATGATGATCAATTCCCTCGTCTGTGGGTGGCTCTATTTTGGTTGCATCCTACTCTTGGATTATGACAGACTTACACTGGAAGCATTCTAATTGCAATCAATCCATTTCAAAGACTTCCTCACCTTTATGATGGCCACATGATGGACCAATACAAGGGAGCACAATTTGGAGAACTCAGTCCTCATGTATTTGCTATTGCTGATATGGCTTACAGGTGATAAAATGCCCGTTCCCTTCTTTCTTTCTTTTTTCTGCCTGTTTCGGTTTTTCGTAAAGATATGTTTCAAAAGTTCTGAGCCATCTAACTGGATTTAGGGCGATGATAAATGAGAAGAAGAGTAACTCGATTTTGGTAAGTGGTGAAAGTGGTGCTGGTAAGACAGAAACTACTAAGATGCTTATGCGTTACCTTGCCTATTTGGGGGGCCGTAAAGGAACTGAAGGGCGCACAGTGGAACAACAAGTTCTAGAGGTAAAATATGGAGAATTTAAGATTAATTCTCCATGCATTTTTAAGTTTTACAGTAAGAAAAAACATGTTCTTCTGACTGATAGTTTCCACGAGTTTTGTCCCATGCTCAAACAAATTTGAAGTTCTCTGAGTTGTTTGATGCAGTCGAATCCCGTACTTGAAGCATTTGGAAATGCCAAAACTGTCAGAAACAACAATTCTAGGTGAGAGATTTTACAAAGTTGTATATGAAGATGTTTGTATAAAAATGTTAAATTAAAGTCTGTATTACCCCACATCCTAATGAAGTTCTTTTTCTCTTTGAAGTCGTTTTGGTAAATTTGTTGAAATTCAGTTTGATAAGCAAGGAAGGATATCGGGTGCTGCCATTAGAACATATCTTCTGGAGAGATCACGGGTCTGCCAAATTTCAGATCCTGAACGCAATTATCATTGCTTTTACCTGCTTTGTGCAGCACCACAGGAGGTAATATCTGATTTTATACTGTATTTCAATCTTATTTTCAGATTAATATCCATAAAAAATCTGTTTTCATTTTATTCATCTGAGTAATTCTCTGTATGTTTTCAGGACGTTGAGAGATATAAGCTGGGACATCCAAAAACATTTCACTATCTTAATCAGTCTAAATGTTTTGAACTAGTTGGTGTAAGTGATGCTCATGATTTTTTGGCTACAAGGAGGGCCATGGACGTCGTTGGAATAAGTCAGAAAGAGCAGGTGCTCTCTAGTTACTTCAAATTCTGTTTATCCAGATGTTTTTCTCTTTTTCGAACGTGCTTAATATCTGTGTCATTTTTCAGGATGCAATTTTTCGAGTAGTGGCATCTATTCTTCATCTTGGTAACGTTGAATTCATTAAAGGAAAGGAAGTTGATTCATCAGTCCTGAAGGATGAAAAATCAAAATTCCATCTTGAGACTGTGGCAGAGCTTCTCATGTATGATCGAATCCTATTTTAAAGTACTAATATTTCTCAGCAATTACCGGCTTCTAATTAATATTTTTCCTATCTTTATCAGGTGTGATCTCACTCTATTGCAAGATGCATTACTGAAGCGTGTTATGGTAACTCCAGAAGAAGTTATTAAGAGAAGTCTTAATCCTGAAGGCGCAACAATCAGTAGAGATGGTTTGGCTAAGACGATTTATTCCCGCTTGTTTGACTGGTATGATGCTTCCTTTGACTTCTCTATAATATTTTGTTTCCTGGTCTAGTAACGACAAGGTCCGAAAATATACAGGTTGGTAGACAAAATAAATAACTCGATCGGGCAAGATCCAAATTCCAATGTCCTAATCGGTGTTCTTGATATATATGGTTTTGAAAGTTTTAAAGCTAACAGGTAAGCATTGATCAAACACTGCCAAGATGATCTTTTATTGAGATTGTCTGTTTTGACTCATAATCTTGCACCATCAGTTTTGAACAGTTTTGCATCAACTATACCAATGAAAAGCTACAACAACATTTTAATCAGGTGATGCATTTTCAGAAACTATGAATTGATGTCAGTCATAGGCATTACTGAATTTCTACAAAATCCTTTTTCAGCATGTTTTCAAGATGGAGCAGGAGGAATACACAAAAGAAGAGATAAACTGGAGCTATATTGAATTTGTCGATAACCAAGATGTCCTCGATCTTATAGAAAAGGTTGCTTATCAAACAGATACAGAATTGCAGTGCTTTTGGCTATATTTAGTTGTTGTTTGTGTTTATTGCAATAAATCTCTATCCCCTTAGTTCTGGAACTCTTATAGGTGCTTGTTGGGAAACTTTAATATGTTAGTACTGAGATGGCTTGCACACTTCTTTTTTTTCTTGAAATTCAGGGACTTGATATATTCTTCATTATCAATCTCAGATGCTTATCCAAATTGTGATATGTACTCTAATTAGGTTTCTGATACCAGAACTAGTATTTGTTTTTCCGCATGCTATTGAAGTAATAGTTTCACAAGAAAAGCTTTTACTTTATTTGCAGAAACCTGGAGGGATCATTGCTCTTCTCGATGAGGCATGGTAAGGTGTTACTCATCTCAACTTCAAAAATAATTTATTTTGACACTTCCATTGTTATATATCATCTTGTTTCTTTTCTCCTTTCCTCATTTCAGTATGTTTCCAAAGTCAACACACGAAACTTTTTCACAGAAGCTGTACCAGACGTTTAAATCCCACAAACGTTTTATCAAACCAAAACTGTCCCGTACAGATTTTACGATCAGCCATTATGCTGGAGAGGTAACTCGGATGTAATTCTTGCCACCATGATTTTCTCAACTCATTAGTTTTCAACTATAATGAACGCGTCATCTTATTTCATGCCTTCAGGTGTTGTACCAATCTGAGCTGTTTTTGGATAAAAACAAAGATTATGTTGTTTCCGAACATCAAGAGTTGCTGCATGCTTCCAAATGCTCATTTGTATCAGGATTATTTCCTCCAGTTCCTGAAGAAACAACCAAATCTTCAAAAAATTCCTCTAAGTTTTCATCTATAGGGTCTCGCTTTAAGGTACATCTTTTTGCAACATCGAGCTTGTGAGATGCCTCAATAAGTGATTCAAAAGCTGATGTTTATGTTAACTGGTGCAGATGCAACTCCAACAATTGATGGAGACACTAAACTCTACAGAGCCTCACTACGTTAGATGTGTGAAGCCTAATAATCTTCTCAAGCCCGCGATTTTTGAGAATGCCAATATAATGCAGCAACTGCGCTGTGGTGTGAGTGCAGACAGCTCGACATTTTTGATTCTTGGATCGTAAATATTTTGTTACATGATATTTCTTGCCTTCTTTTCTTGACAGGGAGTTCTAGAAGCAATTAGAATTAGTTGTGCTGGTTACCCTACTCGTAAGACCTTTTTTGAATTTCTTAATCGTTTTGGTATTCTTGCTCCGGAGGCCTTGGAAGGAACGTAAGTAAAAAATTTATATTCAAGTTTGCTGATATGAAGGCTAATATATCCTGCTAACAATCCCTTGTAATTTGATCAGTGTTGATCCAAAAACAGCCTGCCAAAAGATTTTGGAGAAAATGGGCATGACTGGAGCCCAGGTAGTTTTTAGTTTTTTGTGTCTTTTTTCTGATAAATGGTTATGCTTCACTCAACTTCTAAGTCTAACGAGCTCTTAAATAAAGGAGCTTCTTCATGTTAGTTTTTCACTTTCTTGGGAGAAGGCCTAATGCTCTAATTTTGCAATTTCAGACAGGAAAAACGAAGGTCTTCCTCCGAGCTGGTCAGATGGCTGATTTAGACACACGCCGAGCACTTATACTAGGAAATGCAGCAAAGAAAATACAAAGAAGGATTCGTACTTACATTGCCCGGAAATACTTCAAGGCTTTGCACAAGGCAGCAGTTTGTATGCAATCCGTTTGTAGAGGTTCAATTCATACCTTTCTCCTGATTTTCATATTGTATTTCTCTCTGCCATGTTATTGCATTGACATTTCTTTATCCATCCTTCTCAGGAAGAATTGCTTGTCAACAATTTCATGACTTGAAACGTAGGGCGGCTAGTATTAAAATCCAGACAAAGACGAGAGGACACTTGACCAGAAAGAACTACTCCAAACTCAAGGAATCGGTTGTTGTAGTGCAAGCGGGGATGAGAGCAATGGCAGCTCACCGTCAGTTTGCATACAAGAAGGAAACTAAAGCAGCAACCATGATGCAGGTGACCAAGCGTTCAATGAAGAAAAATTTTGTGGCTTATCGGCATCACATCATAACAGGATATCATGTTTTCAGGCCCGCTGGCGTTGTCATAGAGATTTCTCATACTACAAAAGACTCATTAGGGCATCGATTGTAGCCCAGTGCAGATGGAGGGGACGAGTTGCTAGGAAAGAGCTTCGGAAACTGAAAATGGTATGGTAACATGTATTGTTCTATGTGATATTAAGGTAACTATTTGGAATCCATGTCATGCATTATATTTGATGACAAAATATCAAGTGAGGATCTTACCTTGGACATGCCAACATAAGTATGTACATATTTATTGAATACATAATTTTGTGCATATGTCAAAACAAGCCTGTATTGTGTGGATAACTGATTGGCGATTGCATATTGTTATATTAGTGGAATGGGGTCTTTTTTTGAGATGGACAAAGAGTTCCTCAGTCCATTTTACCTATACAATTTTATAGATACTTAAGATTTGCAGGCTGCTAGAGAAACCGGCGCACTTAAAGAAGCCAAAGATAAGCTTGAAAAGCAGGTGGAAGACCTCACACTGCGTCTTCAGCTGGAAAAACGTGCCAGGGTAAATATAGTCATTGCATAGTCATTTCTTATGGGTGAATCTAAAATTATGCTCATATCTAAACCTTAAAATTCTCGTTCCAGCAAGAGTTGGAAGAAGGGAAATCTCAAGACTCGTCAAAGTTGCAGCAGGCCCTGGAAGCCATGCAAATCAAACTGGACGAAGCATATGCTCAAATTGCGCAGGAACGTGAGGCAGCTCAGAAAGCGATGGAAGAAGCCTCTTCAATTGTCCATGAAACTCCAGTTCCTGTTGAGGATACAGCAAAGATCGAAGCTCTTACTGCAGAAATGGAAAAATTGAAGGTGAATGGAAAGATTTTGCTAGTCTCATCGGATTCAGTTCTCAATATAATTATTTTGGTTCATAGGATGAGCTGCAAGCTGAAAGAAAACGAGCTGATGATGCTGAAAGGAAATATACTGATGCGCGCTCTTCAGTTGAGGGAAAGAGTCAGAACCTAGAAGAAACTGAGAAAAGAGTAAGACAGCTTCAGGATACTATAAGCAGGTAGCGTATTTCTCGTTTTTGTCCCTGACAATTTTTACCCTCAAAAACTTCCTAAACTCAGATTTCAGTATCCTCAATTTAATGTATGTACTAATTACTTGGACAGCCTTTTTTTTTCCTGATATATGTTCTGATAGCAACGAGTTATATGAATCATCAGTTTCACACAGTTAAACATATGAGTTGGCATCTTTGATCTGAATCTGGCATTTCTCAGGCTTGAAGAGAAGCTAACTAATGTAGAATCAGAAAACAAAGTTCTTCGCCAGCAGGCCCTGACTATGGCTCAGAATAATAAAATGCTTTCAAGAAATTCAAGGTCAATTATGCAGGTTAATTCAAAACAAACTCTTTATACAACATTCCAGCCAATATTGTACTTTCACTGACATTCTCATCATGCTTCTGTGAAATCTGTCAGAGGACTGAAAGCAAAACATCAATTGTAAGTTATCTAATTCGAAGCAACACCTTATCATGCAAAGCATTCTCTAAAGTTTGTGTCCTCTAATAGGATTTCCGTAGTCCTTCAATGATCTTAAGAGAACAAGCAGAGGAGGATAGGCCTCAAAAGTCTCTCAATGAGAAGCAACAAGAGTATCAAGATCTGCTTATCCGTTGCATTGCTCAGCATTTGGGATTTTCGAGAGGCAGGCCTATTGCTGCCTGCATCATCTATAAATGCCTTAGGCAGTGGCATTCATTTGAGGTTGAGAGGACAAGCATCTTTGACAGGATAATACAAACTATCGGCAATGCTATCGAGGTCTCAATCATCGAATTCATGTAACATGTTTGCAAATATGATTTTCCTTAACCCTTTATGATTCTTAAAAGTGATTTCAAATTGTAGACCCAGGACAACAATGAAATCTTGGCATATTGGCTGTCTAATGCATCGACTTTATTGCTTCTTCTGCAACGGACTCTGAAAGCTGGAGGCGCAGCTGGAGCGGCCCCACAACATAGGCGATCAGCCACTTTGTTTGGGAGAATGACACAGGTGAAACTTAATAATTCCATTATAATTTTCAAGTGAAGTGTTGAAGCTTTTTCTAATTGTTGAAATTGTTTTTCCTTAGAGTTTTCGTAGTACACCTCCAGGTGTTAATCTTTCATTACTGGGTGATGATGCAACGGGTACTGCACGCCAAGTGGACGCCAAATACCCTGCATTATTATTTAAACAGCAATTGACTGCCTATGTGGAGAAGATCTATGGAATGATTCGAGACAATTTGAAGAAAGAAGTCTCTCCACAACTTGGACTGTGCATTCAGGTAATATTTTCTTCAGTGTAGTTGATAAGAACTATCAAAGGAGTTCAGTTTCATATTGCAGAGCAAATTACTTCATGTTTGTGTCATGATTGGTACAGGCTCCGAGAATTTCAAGAGCAAACTTAATTAAAGGAGCAGCACGCAATCTGGCGAATTCTACAGCTCAGGAAATCTTAATAGCTCACTGGCAAGGAATTGTGAATAGCCTTGGGAATTTCCTGAATATTCTGAAAACAAATCACGTAAGGATGTCTTGCTGTAATCTTTTGGCTATTGTAGATTTGGAAATTATATTTAGCTTTTCACCATGTAGTTATTTTATGATTAGATAACTTTGATGTAAAGGTTTAGGTAAAAGAATGGATAGTAGTGACTTCTTCATTATCTGATGAAGTCTGTTTATGATAATGAATCCTAACTAACAGCTAATTATTGAGCCCCCCCAACTAATCATTATGGCTTCAAGAAATGGATTTGGATTTTCATTTTCAACAGATCTACAATCCCAAATATTGTATTCATTCTAACATTCATATAATCAAGAACTCAGGAATTTGGTTTCAAATTTACCTTTCTGAGAAATCATGGAAACAGGAATTTCTTAAAGCTGACTAGCATTTCTCAAAGAAGAACCATATCAATTGAGATCCATAAAATAATATATCAATAACATGAGGAAGGTCACCTGTTGCCTAAACCATTTAGGTGGATTTGGGTTTGGGATCCATGGCGAATATGGGTTTGGGTTTAGTATCCAGGGCGGATATGAGTTTGGTTGGTGGAAATGAACTATTTAGATCATTTAGGCAGTCTAGCACAAGTTTTTACCGAATAACATATGGTTTTATACCGTTGGTTAATTACCTTGCGGCATAAGATTTCATACACAGTTTCTGATGTAAGTATTAAGCATTTTGGGCTTTTGACAAACTCTTTTAAAACATCTTCAGGTACCTCCATTTTTAGTTCGAAAAGTGTTCACTCAGATATTTTCATTCATCAACGTGCAGCTATTCAACAGGTACATCAACATTAACATGATTTTATCTTCTACACAGTTTCATCATCAAACTAATTTTATTCCTTTGTAGCCTTTTGTTGAGACGAGAGTGCTGTTCATTTAGCAACGGTGAGTATGTGAAGGCTGGATTGGCTGAATTGGAGCACTGGTGCTACAAAGCCACTGATGAGGTATGCACCATACAATATCAGCAAATTTAGACAATAGATTCACCCTGCTAACTTGCTTCATATTTCAGTATGCTGGTACAGCTTGGGACGAGCTCAAACATATACGACAGGCTATCGGTTTCTTGGTATTTGCTCTGTCTCTCTTTTTGCAATCAAATTTTTTTCCCAATAATAATGTGTACCAACTACTGTTCAGGTGATACATCAAAAGCCGAAGAAGACACTGGATGAAATAAGTCATGATCTTTGTCCTGTAAGTTGTGTAAATGCAATGCATTTCTTTTTTGGATACCTGCATTTCATGAATCTTGATGAGTTTCTTCTTCTCTAACAGGTCCTCAGCATACAACAGTTATACAGAATCAGTACGATGTACTGGGATGATATATACGGTACACACAGCTTGTCTCCAGATGTAAGTGATAAGATAATAGTGATTATGACATTCTCAACGCTGCTGACATTATCATATGAATAGGGTGATTCTGTTTCTTTTTTTTTTTGACAGGTAATATCGAGCATGAGAGTATTGATGACTGAGGATTCAAACAATGCTGTTAGTAGTTCTTTCCTGCTGGATGATGATTCCAGGTGGAGCTTTAAATTTATTGTCAGATTAATCTGCTTTTTAATATGTGATTGAATTGAATTTGTTGTATTGCAGCATTCCCTTCTCCGTGGATGATATGTCGAAATCAATGGATAGTTTCGATATTTCAGACATTGAACCGCCGCCTCTTATTCGAGAAAACTCCGGCTTCAGCTTTTTACTTCCTCAAACTAATTGATTATCACTTCACGTGCATCGTCTCCATCATCCAAAATGGCAAGATGACTGTAATTAATTATCATTTATATCTCTCAAATTGATATGAAGAAGCAGGGTGGAGGAGCTTAGGTATGAGGTTTGAGCTTAATCCTTTTCAAGAATAACATTAACATTCAGAGTTCCATGATTTGGCTGGCTAGATATGCCACTTTTTTTTCGATGATTTTATATTATACACATATATATTTTGATAAAACATGAGAGTTCAGTTTCTTAGGATATCTTGAATTGCAAATTCATCATTATTGATTTGGCAGGAAGCAATATTAGGTGTTAATCCGATATGAGTAGTTCAAAGGGTGGGAAGTCATTATCTTTTGAATCTCAATTTTTATGCAACACTTTGCTACTTCTAGAAATTATTATCAACTTTTAATAATTTTTTGGTGATAATTGAAAAGTTTGCGAGTCGATTTCTTTTTTCCTTATTTGGAATTTCGATCAATTTACTTTGACATGGACTCAACCCCAGATCTAGAGTGTCCATTTTTCCCAATGTTGGGATTTGGTTAATTTAGTTTGACTATATCTCAACACTATATCCAGTCCTTTTGTACGAAATATATTGATTTTTAGTTCTCTCGCTAGGGCTGATTCTCTGAGATGTAATCAAATCAACTAGTCTTGAAATATGATCGACTTAAATAAATATAAATTTTAGATAATGGTGCAATAGTAGCCATGGACGATCTTGAACCCAATAAATTTGGAATCGAAACCGAACCGGTGTAAATTTATACACGATTCCAGTTTAGAATCATGAGACACAGTTCAAGTTTCAATTTGAAATGACCACCATTAATATTGATATATATATATACACTTCTAAAATTACCTTAAATGATCATAAATCATTTTCAAATTATTTGTTCATAATCATATACCAATTACCATGTATAAAAGTAAAGGCTTTTTACGATTTTTCAAATAAAATCCTTATTGCACATCAATAATTACTAGAGGGGAAAATCGCTTGAAAATGTAATTTTGTGATAACGTGCATAGATAATCTATACCTATTATAAAAATGTGTATATTTTTCTCAATTTTTTTTCTTATTTTATCCCTATTAAATATTTAATTAATTCTAATGATAATAATGTATTTATCTATATCTATAATGTAATTCATATTTAATTTATTTTAATATTATTCACTAGAATTGTGTTTATCTATATCTATATCATAATTATAATTATAATAAAATATATATTTTATTTTTTTAATATTATTTTCTTGTAATTTTTTTAGTATTAGATAAATCTAATTATTGTACAACCCAAGACAAGTTTATAAAGTTAAAATATATTATTTCACAACTCGGATTACTTTAAAATTTTGGATTAATTATCTCAAGCAAGTATGCGCAAGTCAAAGATAATAGATGACTAATTCTTTAAGCCAATATAGATCAAAACATTATAATTAAGTGAACTAAAAAAATTTCTCAATTGAAATAACTGAAGAGACCAAATTAAAATTAAAAAAAATAAAATAAAAGAAATATTTAGAAAATGATGGAGCCAATTAAAGTGGAAGAATATATAAAATTAATTGTAAGGTTGCAATGAGTGCAAAAAAAAGTAAAAGTAAATATTACAATGAAAAAGTAATATAAAGATTATACTAAAATTTCAAATATATCATAAACAAGAAAAGAAAAATCTGTTGAAATTTTGAAATACAATTATTTGATATTTAATAAAAATAATAGA
>AYJT01084563.1:0-10122 GCA_001278415.1 Ocimum tenuiflorum | reverse complement strand
AAAACATTTCGAAAAAGAATCTCGGGCCACTAAGCCCTGACCGAGGTCACAAACCCTCGGAACATGTCGGGCCCACTGTGTCCCGATAAAAAACCAAGCCCACTAAGCCCTGGTCGAGGTCACTAATCCTCGAGAAATCTCGGGCCCACTAAGTCCCGACAAAAAACAGGCCCACTAAGCCCTGGTCAAAGTCGTACAAACCACAGGGATGCAGAAAAGCTAATGTTCCTCCTGAAACTTAAGATCATTTGCTAATTAACGGTTTATTCCTCAGGCAAAAGCGTCCCTTTTTCCTTGAGAAATAAAAGGGTTATTGTTGAGGGTGAAACCTAAATTGGCCCATTTTATGGAGGCTCAATCAAAGCCCACTAAACTAAGCCCAAGTCCAGGACATGGGCAAAGGATCGAAGCCCACAGACCCGAAGGCAACAGGTTCGAAGTCAGTTCGCCCAAAGCCGTGGGTCGAAGCAACCAAACCACCTACCACGACACAAGGTTAAATGACGATTATTCGAAGACCCACGATGGAAACATGAGCATAGTCACGACCCTGAGGAAATCGTCCTAGAAACCGCCAATGTACTACTGTATAAATAGGATTCAATATCCGTTATAAAGGACTAATGTCATCCAATCAATAAAAGTTATATTCATTTTTCATACTCTGTCGTGTTCGCCTAATTTTCTATTCGACAGGTTCCAATTATCAAACCCGTAAATTTCCACCCACAACAACTATCCCATAGTTGTTCGATATTCTAGGATAGAAAGGGTGGACGACAAAAAATGACATGGGAGCTCACAAGTAACGTACAATCATCGAAGCAACAGGTCTCTGATTTTTTTTTTGGAAACAAAAACACCTAATGTTTTTTCATCATACAAAAAGAAAATACATTCACAACAATGAACGAAACGGATTGATATATTTTTCGATCTGCTGTTCTTGTTTTAACACTAAAACTACGATTCAATTCCATAAAAGGGCTTATATTTCGGGCTTCATCGTAAATTACTTTATAGAAAGATTGAACGGGCTATGGGGGTATAAAGAAAATTAAGGGCATGTGGTTAGACATTATCAACGAGTATCTTCTATTTGCAAACAATAATATAGCATATGGAGCATAAATCGGGGGCAAAAAAAAACTTTTGTACAGCATAATACTACATTAATACGATGTCACATAAAGCTATTAATCAGCAACAAGAGAGAGTTGCCCAATAACGTAAAAGTTGAGCTCAAATCACAATTGCCATCTAATGCTCTATTAATGGCATATAATGCTATTCAGGCCAAATCAGAATGTAGTTTAAGAGCAGCACAATAAATACTAAATTACATAATTCTAGTCAAGAATATCATTAATACGTACGCAGAGGTTTGGTTGAAGCTTCCTCTATGTAAGCTGCGGCTTCCTCTTCTGATAGCTGGTTTCCTTCAACCAACCCTTTGATCAAGGTATTACCATACTCTTTGCATGGTGGATTGATAGGGAACTTGCCAGATATGAAACTGTCCACGTCGGAAAGACTGCACCTGGATTTAGGCAGGTAACAAGACATAGATAGATGTGATGTCGAAGAATGATAGCATGAGATGGTTATACAATATAAGTGGGAAGCATAGGATGCAGAGAGTATATAAAAGAATTTCTACTTACGTCATTGTGAGAATTGGTACGTCATCCTCTTTTCCCAAGTAAACAACATTATGGTACCAGCCTCTCTGTTTGAAGGAATAACCAATAAATATAACAAACTATGAACACCTATGTATCAAGGAGAAATGACGGCATGTTTGCAGCATATCACATCACAAAACTGTAAGAGATGTTTTGATTATTGTGGACGATTAAATTTTGAATTACAAGGCATACTTCGTATGACCTATGAGATGAGCTTAGCCATTATGGAGTTCATTCACTCTATTATGTATACAGCATACAAGCACATACCTGCAGAGTCTCCATCGACAAGGATTTTTCAGTTTGAATAGTCTGTAAATCGGTCAAACCAAACAAAGGATGAATCATGTCATGGTTTGAAATATTCTCCTGAAGCAGCACGTCATTAAATTGCTCCAGCCTAAAACAAAGAAATATTAGGGCAGAAACTAATCAGAATAATGATCCCAAAATATCCTCAAATACGAAAACTTCAATATTTCAAATGAAATATTCGGTCCAAAAATAAACACCTATCAAGTATTCAAGTACAACAAGCACATGAAGATTACAGGAACAAAGATCAGCAGGAGAATACATACGTAATTTTGTACAGGCACATGTAAGTTTTCTCCTGCGTGTTACTATTGGGATGAAGAAAAGCAACACCTCCTGGGCCCCATGTAGCTGTACGATCTCGAGCAAAGAACAGACGATGAGGGAAATTTTTCCAGATTATCTCTTTGGGCTTGCTTTTGTCAACTGAACCCACACATGACCTTTTCATGCCTTCTGTCTGGAAGTTGTACAACAGAGGGATTAAGAAAAAATTAGTGTATGCATAAATGAAACTCGAGTAAAGTAGATGCATTTCTCATTCCTCCAATTACAATTTTGTCAGAGACACAGTGAAGTCCATACTCAAATCAGGTCTTTACCTGTCCACCTTCAATATAGCAGAAAAACCTTGGCATGCTCATGTTTGATCCGTAGGTTGCATACCATATGTGAACTTTTGAAAGCTCGGATCTCCATGAAGGTTTCACTGTAGTCACTTCGTTGTCTGCACCCAGTCAACATTTCATTCACCCAACTATTTTCAAGACACTCAAATATGCGTGATTTAGACAGAAGTTTATTGTGCGTCTTACCTGGATTATCTAAATTGACTTTCAGGTAAGAGAAAGGTTGTATAATATTCTCAATAGTCTGCGCATCTTCAGATACAGTGAGAGTGATGTCCTCTGTCTCAGATTCAGAATCAGAGCTCAAGATCTGGCAGTACAGAGAGTTCATCATGATAGCAATTGTGAAGGTATAAAAAATACTTCAGTTATCCGACAGAAATAAAATATTTGAAGTACTGGAACAGGTCATTTAAAGTAAACTTTGCAGCTTGCTACTATTATGCTTTCTGAAGAAAATGGCTCTCTACGAAGAGATAAGTGATTAGGGCAGTATAGAGGTTTCAAAATAATGACACCGAAATTTTTTTAATTTTATTTTCTTGTAAGAATATCATATCTTAAGACTGAAATGGCAATGTTATTTCTTAAGATTGACAAAGCAATTTGCTTTTACGTAAAGATTCACAAAACACTAGAAATGCAGAATGACAGTGAATCCAGACGCACCATAGTGTAATATACTCAAGTTTAAATGCTGAAGATACTTTTAGAAAGTAGGAGTTGACTAGCGCATTGTTAAGGGAAAACCAATACCCCACTAACGAAGACACAATATTTAGATTCCTTCGCGTCATACAACCCAGTTTTGTTTGCCAATCCACTTATCTTACCCAAATCTATCATTCACCATTGTGGGAACAGTAGAAGATTATAGAACATACAAGGATTACAAAATCTAACCTCAAGTTGAGATGTTTTACGCATCATCTTCTCGGGTAATTCTACAGCAAGTACGGGCCAATATTTGCTTAATATTTGGCGTACCTAAGCACATCAACCATGAGAAATTACTGACAGATCATAACATGAAGCCCCAAGATTAGAAACTTCTGCCCCTATATAAAGACATCAACTGAACTAGCTGAAGTTTTCATATCTAACTGTTACCTCTTGTATCACACGCCACGTAGAAGCAAAAGGGTAAGCCTCCAACATCACATTTGGAGGTTTGTCATCTAACAACACTTCAACACATGCCCGGGCCGAACTTGCAATTGATTTGAGATTATATCCTCCTTCAAGTGCCATAACAATCTTTCCTCCCGCAAATTCCATCAACTACATTGTATCATATTGTAATAACAAAATAATAATTGCATAAGTAATATCCGAATTGATATCAAAACACAATGAAGAAATAAGAATATCTAACACAGGTATATAATTACAGGAAAGTAAATCAGAAGCAGATTGATAGGTGCAAAAATTTCAGGATCTAACCTTGCCGAGCATAATTGAGTACCCATAGGGACTAATACGACAGCCCCCCAGAGGATCCCCAATGGCTGTTCAAATTCAATACCACAAATATAAACTTGTAAATGAAAGTTCACTAAATGAATAAAATACATTACACTTTCACGTTTCACTATGAATAGAGGAAAAATGAAATGAAAAATCACAACATAATTCGCATGGCACAAACAAAGAATTGGAACTGGCATATTTGTGGTTTATACCCAGGACTCTGGCTCAAGCTTAAGGTGATGTTTATCTTATTCATAAGTAGCATCTAGGTGGCCACAAGCACAATTTGTCATTTTCTGTATTTCACATTTTAGAGGTGGGTTTTCACAAACACGGTGATTTCAGGAGGTCATTTCAATGCGAGACTCAATGTAACTAAACTCCACAACATACTCAAGGAGGAGTTTACAGAACTCCAGATCAGGATATTTCATCGGGCTTGGGATTAGTCAGTAAGTTTCAACAAGCATGATTTTGTTACTTAGAATAAAATTGCACTTAAATTTATGCAATTCACATTTTTTATTGCAGAACTTCTAACTTGTAATCTTCCAAATATGCAACAGAGAAGGTAGCCCTTAAAAAAGAAGTAATTTCTGGCTCGTAGGTTCAATGGAAACTCAATTATTACCAAGCAAGGCAGTACTTTATTACCTCGGCTTAGTAACATAGTCCATCCAGTGAAACAATTAGTTTATAATGATTTGATAAAAATCTATTGTTCATAGGTCAACACTTGTGTCCCTCAATTTCTTCTTTTGGTCTTCTGAGTGTTTTAGAAATCTTCCCCATTTTGACATATTAATTGCACGTGTTTTTTCCCTTTTTCCTTCAATTTTGTGAAAGATATATCGAAATTCAATATTCTCAAATCTCAAGGCACAAAGCTGAAGATTAGCATGTAAATTTATTGTGTACAAAAAAGCCTACGGTATTGGTATGTGATAAAGATAAGAAACCGGTATAAGGTGGAATTCAGAGTATGAAAACAAGGATTTGTGGAAATCCAGAGTATGAAGTCATAGAGCAGAAAGAACTCAGAAAAAGAATGTGTCAGAAATGCAAGAAGCGCGTTGAGGATGAATAAAGGATGAGCTAACAAGTTCATTATGATATTAGCCAACCTGCATCAAATCCAGCAGAGATGATTATCATATCAGGGTCAAATTCCTTAGCAACAGGAATCAGTATGTGGTCCCAAACAGCAAGGTAGTCAGCATCTCCACACCGGCCATGCTCCCAAGGGACATTAATATTGTAGCCAGCACCAGGGCCATCCCCAGTCATGATATATGAGCCATCATGACCAGCTGGATAGAAAGTCCCATAATCATATCTAATAGAGACAAGAAAAATGTAAGCAATAAAAATCCACCTACATGGCAAGAAACAATATCAAATAGTACTAAGAGTCGGTGTCAGTTATCACTTTAAAGACTTTTCTTTAATTTGGTTCCACTAACAGAGAAATAAACATCTACGAGAGGTAAACTCCATACCAAACGCAGACAATAAGTTAACATTCAAAAACTATTAAGAATCATAAAATAGAATACGAAGATGAGAATGAGGAAGAGAAGATCGAAGACAAAATCATCCATAAGAGAATTGTTAAATGCCCTTGACAAAACAATGAAGGTAGAATAAACATTCACTATAACTGGAGAATCATTACTAATGGCGTATTTGGAAAACCTACAGATAGCTGGGCCATGGACACATCATGTTTAATTTCATTCCAAATTCAGCTTTATATGTGTGTCCATTAACAATATATTAGAAAAATATAAAAACTTCCAGACACCACAAAGAATGTGTGTAGATTCTAATTATAGCAAAAAGAATAGGGTTCTTCACACCAAAAAAAATGCGGAGGAAAGACAACTCCAGCATTAGATTAAGCATAAAGAGAGATCAGTTTGTTCCATCAAAATTCATTCTTTTACAAAAATTAATGTGCTGCATGGAGATCAGTTGCCTTTGGTAATCAAATCCATAAAATTTTATCTGGTTTCCTCCTTGTTTTAGCAAATGAAAATATTTTGGCAGCATGTATTTAATGGTTGTGAAAACTGAAAGGAAGTGTGGTTTGGTCAATTATAGGACAATTTCTGCAATAGATGTCCTTGTATGTAAGTTCGTGTGCTATTAGGGCAGTCACATTTGTTTCATAGTTTATATATTTATACGATTCATAAAGATGTATATTAATGTGGATGGAATTGACTAAAGTGTTTTCAGAAGATTTTGAAGGATGAAACGTCTTCCGGTTTTAATAATTTGATCAAATTTTGTGAAATCATTTAGTTTTCACTTCCCCAAAGTAACAACATGTGAGTCTTCCCCATTACTAATTTCTTAAACTTCTTCTAACACCGATTCTACTCTCTCTCTCTATATATATATATATATCTGTTATGGGAGTACCAACAGTACATGATAGATCAACAACCATGCGACACCAGCTCTATAAGTAAATTCCATGCATACGTTCTCTCTAGAAAGATAATAAAACTCAAATTTCGATTTTTCCATGTACCTATGCACTGAGAAGAAAAGTACTCGTGGATCGTTGTAGAACATCTTTTGAGTACCATTACCATGATGAACATCCCAATCAACTATAAGGATTTTGTTGATCCCCAATTCTCTCTACATTATGAAAGTAGTTGCATAAGTTCAAGATACAGCATGAGATCCTAATATACTCATGAACAAGACTAATCAAAAATGAAACTTAAGCTCACTCTTTCATTCAGTAGAAAACTTGTAGCAATACCAACATTGTTGTAAAGGCAAAACCCCATCGGTTCACCTTCCTCTGCGTGATGGCCAGGAGGCCTCACAATAGCAAAGGCTGACTGAAGTTCCCCCTTACCAACTTTTTCTGCAGCCTACATTAGAAATTTCACATAGTTGAATGAAAAGACGAAATGGCTCCAAAATTACAATCTAAACATAGGGTGTTCGTCATTCTCATGAATACCTCAATGACAGAGCCGACAGCAAGAGAAGCAGCTTCAGTCGAGCCCTCATTGAAATATATAGAGTTAAATTTTGCAGCAATTTTTTTCCTCTTTGACTCAGGATTTCTGGAGCTAATACTCTTAATCAAATCAATATGATTTTTTGAGTGGACCAACGCTAAATGATTATCGTCTGCATCCTTGGCGCTCAAAATAATACATCTGGAACAAGTAAGGTTAACATAGTTCAAAATAATTCTTAAAGTGAGAATATCACCATCACAAGACAACGTAAACAGTAATTCCAATAAAAGCTAAAAGTTACAAATAACTAAACTCTCTCACTCTCACTCTCATGCAGAAGCACAATGAAGAATTGGGGTGAAAGAGGAGACCTTTTGGCGAGGCCAGAAGAATTGAGGCGTTCCCAGATTACCCGAATCCGATCGGGGCATTCGGGGTGGTCCTCACCATCAGGAGCGTAGTGTTTACACATCCGCTCATCAAATAGCAAACCCACCCTCCTATCCTTGCCGCTCACACTAACTGAACTCTCACTCTCACCATTTGACTCCATTTCTCCTCTTTCCCTTTCTTTCTCGCTCATCGGGTTTGAATTCGGCAGCTGCAACGATAGACGAGAGAGAATTTTTTATCGAGAAAACGTAGCATTCCCCCTTTTCCAGTTCGAATTGATGAAATAAAATCACCTTTTCTTTTTCTATTTTCTGAGAGGTTACCTTTTCTTTTATCTCTTGCTAGTTTAAACTTTTAAGCCCTCCTCGACGTAACAGAGTGGCGCTGAATACACCAATTAACTCTTTCAACTTAAAGAGTTGATTAAATTTAACCCATCAATTTTAAAAATTATTTATTTATTGTTGTAATTCATATGAGATAGATGAATATTTTATAATTTTATATTTATTTTTAAAAAAATTATCTAGTATATTTTTATTTAATTATTTTTAATTGTATTTTTTGCGTGGTTATTTCTTTTATTTTTTTATTCACTTCACATTATTTTAACATAATATTCCGTCGAAATTTAATTATACTCAATGTGTGTTTGATGAGATTGATTTAATCGTTTTATATGAGAAATAATAAATTTAGTCTAATTGAGTAACTCCATGAAGTAAAGAGATACAAACAAGTATTTTGCATCTAAATGTGGTTCGAATTCCTTCTTTTACATCCAAGATACACAACATCCATGATACTATGTATATTCACATTTATTTGGAAAGGGAAAAGTAGGAAATTTATCTTCTTTTAGTCAAACAGAAAATTTATCCCACTTTTTTTTTTTAGGTAAACTATCCCGACTTCCATTTCTATTATGAATTTATATCCCATCCACATTACACGGTTAAATTAGTGCACATCAGCCATTAAATTCAACATATACGCTCACATATCACCGACATGGTGCTGACTGGTTTTTATTTTATTTTTTGAAGCAAATAATATTATTATAAAAAAGGGGAAAACTCCTAATTCATTTTCACCAAAACTACTGGGCTTAGAATTCCCATCCAAAGTAGAAAACCCCCCTCCGGTGACGGGCGGCGGTGACGAGCGTCGACGATATTTCTCACACCACTATACATCATTTTTCTTACCAAACTACACACCAGCAGTAGTTAAAATTTATGTGTTAGATTCGATCTGAAGCCATAGCTAGCTCCATTTTGCCTTCCGCTGGCGCCCACAAGTTTCAGACCCAGCAACAAAACCTCAATGCTAAATTGAATTTCATACTCCCAAATTTGGTGTGTGTTGTTTCTCTGGGGGTTTTCGCTTTTTTGAATCTAATTGATTGAACCACGAAACATGTTAGTCCAAGATCGCATTTTGCCCAGTTCTGATTCGACAAAACCCCACAATCATCACTCCAGGAGCAAACCCTTCTCCATTAACTCCAAGCATCTTGATTTCTCCACAATCTCTACAAAATCATCACTATTCTCGTGCTAATCTCCACCATTGCGGTCTTATTCTTCCTCCGCAATTACACCGCCGCTGGTGGCGACGCGGCAGCGCTGCTCTGCCTCCAGTCCATGCAGTCTCACGTGATTCACCCCAAGTAGTTCGACGCCTCTCACCGCTCGCCGCTCGTCGCTGCCGCCGGTCGGCGGAGGTGGGTTTTATGCTTGGTGAGAATTCTAAGCGTGAAAATTAATTAGGGAAATTTTTTTCCTTTTTTATAATAATATTGTTTTTTCAAAAAATAAAAATAAAATAAAATAACACGTAGGCAACACGTGAGAGTACGCGTGGAATTTAAGGCTGATTGTGCACTTATTTAACACCGTAACATCGACACGATAGAAATTCATAGCAGAAAAAAGAATTGGATTACATTTTCCTAAACGGGAAAAAGCGGGATAGATTTTCTATTTGATTAAGAATGGGATAAATTTATCAATTTTCTCATTTGAAAATCATCAAAACTCATTTAACAAAGTGAGTTTCATTCTTATTCACATATTTATCTTTTCTATTATCAAACATAGACTCATAGTTATTTCCAACTGTTAAACCAAACATCACTTAAATTTTGAATTATTACGTTTTAGTATATTAAGTAGATTTACTTTACTTTAATCGCAAAAATTAAAAGTGGTTTTATAATTGCTGCAGACGAACCCAGACTATTATGAAATTGGAAATTATACGGAGCGATATTTATTAATGTTTATCTGGCTAATGAATATTAATATGTTAGTTCTCATTAAAAAGAAAAAGTAATATCTTAATTTTGCATTGGTGCGAGCATATAAATATCGACTTATTCATTAATAAAATTACGAGCATCAAAACATACGGCAGGATGAACGGAAAACACAAAATCACCCCCCTACACGCACATATAATATGAGTAGAAATAGTACTACAGATTAACAAGAAATTATTTATGGGTGATAAACATGAGGAGCCAATCTGGGCCTGGGGCGAACTAATAAGGGCTCGGCCCGTTGCAACGTGAGCCCATATGCTTCCTCCATGTCCAGATTTACGCCATGAGCCAACTCGAAATCAAAGGCATGA
>AYJT01084527.1:0-10234 GCA_001278415.1 Ocimum tenuiflorum | reverse complement strand
ATATCAAGAGGATGACGGAGTCTGGCAGCCGGTCCAAGTGGTCGACCGGTTCAGGGTAGATTTTGCAGCACAGATCTGCTCCGATTGAACCGATTTCTTTCATTTCTTCTTCTTCTTCCAACACCCGCAATCTGAGCTCGCAAGAATCGATCCCACACAAGAAATTGAAAAGAAAACAATAACCCAAAAGAGCAGAACAAAACTCAACGGATCTGAGAGAGAATTTGTTGAGAGAGAGAGAGAAAGAGGGAGAGTAAATTTGTGAGATTAGGGGTCGAGTTTTAATGGCGTTGGGGAATTTGGGGGGGAAAGTGAGTGAGGGAGAAGGAGGAGGAGGAGGAAAAATGGTGGAGGTGTGTTAGTGCGTGTTTCTTCTCTTTTTATTATTTTCATTTTTATTTTTTTATTTTTATTTTTATTTTTTTGCAAAAGCGTAAAAGACAGCACAGTTGAAAATGTTGAAACGACGTTCTTCCGAGTCGTTTCCAGTCCTATTTTTAGGTTTACCAATATTCTTCCTTTTTCTTTTCATTTCTTTTCTAGTTGTTTCAACCCACAAGATTGATAAATTTCCATTTTTAGGTTTCTCAACATTCCTCTCTTTTTCTTTTTCTTTTTCTTTTCTTTTCATGTAAAAGGAGGTCTCCAGTTAGATCGCTTAAATGATATGAGTTTAGAATTCAGGACGAGTATGAGTATGAGTTGGGTTGGATCGAAATGAACTATTTAGATCGGCTTAAATCGTTTAGACGGTATAACACAAATTTTTGTCTTCACGTAATCATCCTATTCCATAAGAGGATCTACTCCCGCCCAACCATGGTTTACTTATATTCGATGTTATAATTATTTGCATCGATTCATTATATATCAGCGCGATACGGAGTATCTACACGTTCGTATTCAAAAAATATTCATAAACATGAACGTATTTTAATTGTGAAATTACATGTTCCGAACCAAAATCGACCCGTGCGGATCACAAATATAATTGATGAAAGGATGGAAGGGTGAGGAGAAATGGCAGTCACAATCAAAGGATATAAATGAAATTAATTTCTTTGGGGGAAGAATAAATTAATAGGGGTGAAATAGTAATTTTGGATCAGTGGTTAGCGTCTAACTAAACTTTAATAACAATTAATAAAGTAATTAAGCTTGCAAGTCAAATAAGAGGATAAGCAAGTCTAACAGCAAAAGTGGGGGCGAGAAGTACGACAGATTCCACGCACAATTCGATTCGCAAATTGCTTGGATTTTAATCTTTTCATTTTAGTGTTGAAAACGCAATCATGATGGTGATAAATTATTCTATTTTTCATGGGAAATTTTACGACACTTGAGTTTGTTGCATATAGTAATTCGTTTATGTGGATTTAAGCAAGACCAAAATGAGTCGGGTTCAAATATAGTCTTCATGTTTTGAGAAATAAGTTCATTATATAAATAGATTTTCATATCAGACACAATGAGTAAATTGCATTGTCGATCCCGTTGGATATGATCTCGTTTTATTTTGGTGCCAAAAATATATTTTTAGTCTCATACTTGCATTTTTGGTCTCACAAATAAGTTTTTATTCGAAATATTTTTGCAATTTTAGACTAAAAACTACTTTGGCATTTATACTTCTAATTATTTGTATAATTAAGAATAACATGAGCGAAATACGAGATAAAATGAGCAAATCAACAAGTGATTCACATTATTAATCATTAATTTTGGGACTGAATTTGAAAAATTTTGAATGTAGGATTAAAATAAAATAGAACCGTATTCTAATAAACTAAAATTGTAATTTACTCCCGACGTAATAGACCTTTTATGGCCTTTGATCATGCATATTTATTCATTCATGTATACTACTGGAGTAAAACCTGAATCTAGCTATTTTATTATATAATAATATATAAAATTTGAGGTGTATTCATATTTGTGCGTTCGATAATTATTCGAGTTGCTGCAAATTCCTAATGCAAGGACAATATTTTCGAAAAAAAAAAAGAGGTGCTATTGAACTTAAAATGAGGATAAATTAATTATTCAAGCAATATATCATTTGAATAATTTTCCCCGTTGTGGTTTCTCAAATAATTAAGAAAGTTAATAATTTATTTGGAGACAGATCACTCCTTAACAGTCCCATAATTGTAGTAAAGTGCATTATTATCTTGATGATGCATTTACAAGTTGTCATAGATCCACATTTTAATGAATATAAAAATTTTCTTTGTTCATCCATCGATTTATTTCCAAGAAACTAAATAAAACCATACAAATTATTAATACCACACACGCATGCATATCTGTACCACTATTAATTAAAGAATATTTACGGATTTCAATTATTCCCGATCAAACCACATGAAATATCATATAAAAGAAAGTTTACATGTGAATAAACATAACATGCAAGTAGTCAATATATATCATGTCTAGTAACACAAACGATCAAATGTCCACCGTGGGCCGTGATAATGTACTCACAGCTATGTGTTTATGTAATATTTATTGTAATAACACTTTTAATACATCACCTGTAAGCGCATTATCACGTACTCATGGTGGACATTTGAACATTTATACCAGTAATAACATTGTAAATGAGATTACCAAATTAGGGAACACAACAAAGAGAGATTTGATATGCCGCCCAACTAAAATAGACACGTGATTATGTGGCTAGTGCTCACAAGAGGTGCCTATTTTAGTCGGGCGGCATGTCAAACCTCCGCAAAAAAGATGCCCCTAACTTTTTGTTATGAATTGGAGAGAGTTTGTTGTTTTCTTTTTCTATTTCTTGAAAACAAATTAAGTGGAACATGGGATTAGAAAATAAGTGTGCAATTATGGCATTGTTGGCTAAATAGGTATCATTTATCATGTGCAATTGTGACAACCTTAGATCTAGGATCATATTTCTTTATGTAATAATAAAATTATAAAAGTAGAACCCAGACCACACGTTACTCCATGTTTTCATGTTTATGTCCCATATTTTTGTTTTCTCCTATTTAATTTATTTACCTCCTTATTTTTAAATGAGTCAAGAAAGATCCAAAAATATTCACATTTTTCAAGTAGGGATCGATGGAGCATGCATTGCCGTACAATCCGCACTAAAAAATAGAATCAACATTGCATGAGACCTTTTATCTTGGTATATGCACCACCAATAAATATTTCATATATTGCCAAAAAAAAATTTCATATATAAAAATTCTCTTAATGAGAAATTTAGATTCATAAAATGCCCGAAATTCATTCCAACACGATATATATGTAATCACGATCTATCATCGAAAATTATACTTCACTAGCCAAAATGTATTCACCTAAATGACCAAGCTATAAAAATAAAAAAGTTATTATACCATATTTTATTCAGAAAAATTTTGTTTAATAATGATCTGGCATAAAAATCATTTTTTTCTATAAATAAGTTTCCATGAACTACGTATGTTACCTTTATATTACATTCTCTTACAATTCTAGGTGTCCGCAAAATGATTTTTTTATTTTTATTTTTTTAAAAAGTGGGAAATTGGTTATATTCTAATCAATTAACCATAAAATGAAAACTAATCGTAGTAATTTTTGTATTATCTCATTTGCTCATAATCAAAATCGAACTTATGACTCATATATTGACACATTAATTTTTTTTTTCTACCACCTCGGAATGCAGTGGGTAAGTATCTTTCTCATGATCTTAAAGATCAAGAGTTCGAATTTATTTGGTGATATCTGAGCAGGGTCTATTATAATTTAAATATAGTATAAAAAATTTAAAAAAATCAAACTAATACGAAAATTCTACGACGAGAGAGTGTGTAGGATAAAACTATCATCATCATCAAATTTGTCTGCCAATAAATTGTGCCAAAAGAAGTTAGTGAAAACGTCTACCTCAAAAGAATTCCATCTTTTTCATTTTTAATTTCTCTTCTCCTTTTAGGTCGGGAATAATCATATTTATGGTCCATGTAATGTTTCCACCACCATAATCATATTTAATTATTCATATTTTTTTGATTCATGGATTCCTTCTTCCAAATCTTGAAAAAGACTTTTGGAATTCATTGCATAAAAAAAGATGAATTAATCCCCACAAAAACCCCTTCGATGCCAATCAAAAGGAAACATCCAAGCCCCACAAAAACTCACCTCAACTTGATTTTATTTATTCCCCCATTTTCATGAGTGGGAGGTATATGAAAGTATTTATTTTTCAAAATTATGATTAATTAATTGATTAAATGATAGTTCTTATTGCAAAGATGTAGCCACTTGAGGAAGGAGTATTCATGTTTCCCATTTGAATCTCCTTTTACGCATACACATTAGTATATGTTTTTTCAATTCTTTTTTCTCAATTTTTGTTTGTGTGTAATCTTAAATTTATTAAATATGTTTGTCTTTTATAGAAGATTAAATATGTCTGTTTATATCAATTGTTTTCAATTATCTCTCACAAACTAAATAAGCTTTTTTTTTTTAATACGTGCATATGCACGAAATCTTCACTAGTATGCAAAAAGTGATAGACCTATGAAATATGATAAATATTGAAATCCAAATTCTCAATCAAACAAGTTTAGTATAAACAAATTAGACACAAAAAATTGGATTATATTAATTACGCCAATTCAGTCTAAAATTAATAAATAAAAAATAAAATAAATTATATGCCCAATAAATAAAATATATGCCCATGCTATATATAAAATCCATAAATCTAATTAAACATGGCCACCACGCATACCATAAATGATAACGACACATCAACATCATGTCACATTCATTAATCATATATATAATTTTTTTGCCCTTTATTAACATTTAAGAGACTTTGTTTTTTAGTATTATGCAAAAACCAAGGTTTATTGTATTCTAGTTAGGTGAAAAAAAAATCTTGCGGAAGATCGAATCTCTTACCGGGTCAATTAATTTGAGGGGAAATAATTATTTATATTTTAAATTCATATTATTTAAAGAAATACAAATTGTCGGAAGTTGTGGATAAATGAACAAATTATGATAGCTCCTTTTTCGAGTCCCGAAAGCTAAGTCAACAAATCAGAACTTCTATTATGTGATACAAAATAAATGAACTTTTTAAATACAGTATGTTAACTTAATTTTTTTCGGCGCTGGAAAATTTGACTATTATATTTCTCTTGGTCGAACATCTATGTAAAATTTCAGATAATTTTTAATATTTCGTATATATTAAAATATAATTAAATATTTTTCTTTTATTTGATGCGAAGATTACATTAACAAAAACATTAAGACTATTTTTTTTTCGAATTGACACAGTAATCTCACAACGAACACAATATGATTACCATTTTAATAAAACTATATATCAATTTGTAAATCTGGTAGATTACTATCAAATTTTAAAAACAAAAAATTTTCATGCACTTATTTCGATTCAATTTGAATTTGATAAGATTCAATACTAGTTTGTGATTATTTTGTTATAAATTTGTTGTTTTTTCAAAGAAAAAAATTAAGCTGCCTCATCACTTAATCATTTAATCTAGTCAGCATGTTAATCCTTATCCACTCCAAATTTCGTCGAATTTTTTTATAATAATGATTCACATCATGTATCTTATTTTATTAAAAAAAATGTACATTCGATCATACATATACAACGTACTATTGTAATATATATCATATAAATTATTTGCTTCTAAAATAAGACAAAAACTGTAAACTTCATTTGATGATAAACAAACCTCAAAAGACTCATAGATTTTTTTCTTGCCAAAGAATGAATTTTGGTGCAACATGATGGCATTAGTTCAAGTTTGAGGTGACATCTAGATCTAGTCGTCGACGGACGACACGATATACGCCGAGAACTAATACCGTGAGGTCCGATTTGGCTGGTTTGAAGGGTAAAGAATCTTCAAACCAATAAATATAATTTGAAAATTTCACAAACCAAACCAATTAGATAACTCTTCTAGACCGATCCAACCAAATCACGGTTTGGAACACTAATTCGATGAATGACATTATAAAACCGTCTCGCGTGTTGGAAGTAGAGAAAGAACCATCGTTTTGGCCAAACTATGCTCACTCCTATCGGGAGCTAATTGCTCGTAGATGTCTAATCATCTTAGGTTCTAATATATACCTATGCGAACTCATCTAGCGACCGCTACAAAGCGGTCGATAAAAACAGTTTAATATGAAGAGCACTAGTAAAGGAAGTTCATGTAATAGAAGAGCCATACAAGTTGCATCCATGGCCATGGGAGTGCATCCGGCTTCTCTTTCTTAATCTTCGATGCTTACAAGTTGCGTCCACAGCGGTCGCACACGTTAGAATCCGCATGATGAGGAGTGTCGGGCTTCTCTTTCTTGATCTTCGGCAGATCGAGCTCAAAAACATCCTGCAGGGCTTTTGAACCTTGTTTGAGCTCGTCCAGACTGAAAAAGAATATGATGCCAAAAGAGTGAGATAATAATGTTACGGGCGATTCAGTAGTAGTAGTAGTCGAAACTCAAAGCAACGACTAATTTAATGTCATACCTTATTGACAGAGGAGGAGTTAGTCGAATAATGGTGTTGTGGGTAGGCTTGGCAAGAATTCCTCGCTCTTTAAGCTTCAGACATATATCATAGGCAGTTGCAGGGGACAAGGCTTTGCTGTTGAGCTCGACGGCGTTGAACAAACCTCTACCTCGTACTTCCTTTATGAGGTCGGGAAATTGCTGCTGAACCTTCGAAAGTTGCTCTCTCAGCTGCTCTCCCAGTTGGGCAGATCTGGAAAAGAAGAAAGAAAGTCGAATGAGTGATCAACCACACATGAATGCAACAAGCATCGATATAAAAAACACACAATATACACACAGTTCAAGTAGGGATAGATACCTTTCAGCCAGTTTCTCGTCTCTTATCACATCGAGCGATGCAATAGCAACTGCACTTGCCAAAGGGTTCCCTCCGAAGGTGCTGCACAATGCCTCAATAGCAATTCGTTAATGACAAAAATCAAATAGGCGTGATATGGCGTAGCAATAGATACATAGAGAATATGAATCAAGAAGCGATAAGAATATCGGTGGTAGTTCCCATTTCAAACAGAGAGAAGAAATCAGATGTATCGGTACATTACTGATTTATGTATTCCTGTGTCTTCCATTAGACTTTCATTTGTTATTTGATCATATGATCGAGAAAATGATCATCGTGTTCATCATATTCTAAGGAGCAAATATTCAGAATCTGCTGTGTAACCTTAAGTAGACGATAGTTATCACGTGTGGAACCTCGATAAAAGTGGAATTAGTTTAGCTTCAAAGCTACTAACCTTCCGTGCTCTCCAGGCTGTATACAAAGCATAACATCTTTGTCTGCAAGAACAGCACTCACCGGCAACATTCCACCACCCAATGCCTTCCCTAATATCTGGACAAGAAAACACAAAACATTGAACACTTCTGTTTGGTGAAAAGAGGGGACGAAAAATAAGCATTATGGTGAAAAAGCAGAGGCCAATTCTTGAAGCATGTAAGGTTGCTATAAAATTGGACGCATTTACCTTCATCTGTATTAAAAATTGTATGGTGCTTATTTGAATCATTCGAAATGTGCTGGTGCTTTGTTAAGTCGAAGAGACAGGCATCCGATATAAGTGTGTTTAAACAACAAATGAATGACGATGGATTGGGATGTATATACTAGCTAAAGAATCAAGATTATTTTAACATAGTGGTAGGGAAGCACGCAATGAGTTAACATAAAGATTCCAAGAACAAATCAAAATGGACTTACGACAACATCGGGGTGGACGTTTTCCCAATCACAGGCCAGAACCCTTCCAGAACGTGCTAAGCCACTTTGTATTTCATCAGCAATCATTAAAATATTATATTTTGAGCATAGTTCTCTTACAGTCTTTAGATAACCATCAGGAGGAATAATAACCTAGAAAAGAGAACAAGAATGTAATCAAACTTCAAAATTATTCAAGAAATATTCCAGCATGAACAAAGCTTTTGTTGAATGTTCTATTGTAGGAAACAGACTAAGAACAAAGCAAATATTTCAGCACGCCTATAGCACTTTTACGAAGGTGATTATTTCTAGGGGTTGCATTTTTGCAATAATTATGAGAAAACGGGTCCATCTTCACATGCACAATAAATCAAAAGAAATTTGTTATTTATACTGAAAGATGCATACCCCTGCCTCTCCCTGAATAGGCTCGAAAAGGAAACCAGCAATTTGATCCCCTTTCTCTGTTACCACAAGATGGAAATGCCAAAAAATTAGTTTAATTTATCAACAGTTGGATTTTTTTATATCTCGAATAATACACGTAAAACATTTGTGAACCTTTAAATATTTTCTCAAGCGCTGCAGAATCACCAAAATCAACCTTGAGATGGCCTGGTAACAAGGGCCAAAAACCACGGGTCGCCTCATTGTCACAGCTCATAGAAATAACGGCTAAAGTGCGCCCGTGAAAGCATCCACAGCATGAAACGATTATGGCCTGCCGTGACAAAGTCTCATCAAGCATGAGCATAGTACAGTAAAGTGAATAAACTTCTATACCTCGTCTTTTGGAATTCCTTTCTTGAGATAGCCCCACTTCCTTGCCAACTTCAACGCCGTTTCTACACCTTCTGCACCAGTATTCATTGGCAGCACCATGTCATACCCAAACATGCTGGTCAGGCGCTCCGCAAACAATGGAAATCGGTCGTTGTAGAAGGCTCTGGAACTGAGAGTAAGCTTTTCACACTGTTCTATCAATGCTTTCATGATTTTTGGATGACTATGTCCCTGCAGCAACATATTTAGTTTAGAAGTTTCCATTGAATTGACCAATAACACATCGCCCACAATCAATTTACATTTGATTCAATTAATAGTTGGTCCCTCTATGTTCTGCTTGACACTGAACGAACAAAAATGCACACAGAGAAGACTTTTGTGGTTGTAGAAATATAGCAAGAAACATATTTCGGGCACAAGTAGAATGGAGCCCTGATTCTTGATTCATTGCTAGACAAACATAGAAAGGAAAAAGAAGCAGACAATATTTTTCTTTCTTCAGGATACCTGATTAACTGCTGAATAAGCTGAGAGGAAGTCGATATATCTCTTTCCTTCTGGGTCCCAGATAGATGATCCTTTGGCCTCAGAAAAGACAACTGGGACAGGATGGTAACTGCAACACCACAACACAATCGAAGGCGTAATCAGATTTCTCAGTAAGACGGTAGACAAAATTAGTAAAAGTTCAAGTGCAAAGCATTTCCATTTCTTGTGTCTCAACTCATAAGAGCAAGAATTTACTGCTGCAATTAAGCCCTATTCCCAAAATGAATCCTTCAGCAACATCACCTTCTGCAAGTTCTAAACTTGAATAGGTTTTCATGTTTTAACGAGTCAACAAATACACATCCAAATAGTATGAGAATCAGCGAGAAGGAAGCGGTCCCAAAAATTAAAATTTCGATGCCCAAATTTCATTTGTATAGCAAACCAACAGATAATTACAAGATACGAAATTCCAACCAGACGGAGAAACCCGGCCAGACATAAAAGAACTACGCACAGAGCCATGTCTTGCATTTGGCCACTAATGCTTTTGTCTTGCATTTTCTTGTTTGTTTTACACTTCGTAGAAGTGGAAGATGTCGAATTTGAACCTGAACTGTTACTCTTATGCGATTAATTATGCCTAGAGCTCAAGATTTCGAAACATGGCCCCAACAAAACATAATTTCCTCGGACAAAACAGTCCAAGCACAGGGAGGTGACTCCAAGCCACAATTAAGCACCCTCAATTGTTTGCCAAAACTAATAGCCCCAAAAACCCACACAGCTGAACAGTTATTGTGATGATAGTTGACAAATCATCCCTTCACCCATTTATTCTCAATCCTCTCCAAATTGCATATTCATTCAGAAAAGGGTAACCGGAAATTCTACTATTTCACAGTTTTACCGAAATGATGCTCCAAATTCTCCCTACAACTACGTATAGCAGACATTCAACCAAAGATCCAATCTTTAAACAACAAATAATAAAACTAACAAACAGAACCCACACTAGAGTTGAATCAAACAGAAGCTAGAACCCCACATGCACAAACACACACACACATACACATAAAAGAACCAAATACATGGTCCCTCCAAATCCTACACTACAACTATGAATAGCAAAACTTCAACAAAAGATACAATATTTAC
>AYJT01084526.1:0-13087 GCA_001278415.1 Ocimum tenuiflorum | reverse complement strand
ATGGGAATTGAGGGTTCTGAATCAAGTGAAGGGTGGCGTGATCTTATGGCTTTCCTCGTACGCGTTGGCTCTTGGCTGGCTATCGCCAAAACTCGCTTGCAGTCGCACTGTTATATATGGAGCAAAAGGTGGACAAATTTTAATTGTTTTCTTTTTACTCTCTTTTTCATGGCGTGTGGAAATTACACTCTTTTCGAAATACCAAACATCACGAGATAAACTTGCAGCATCGCAGACAAATCAGCGCCAGCTTCGTGTGATTGTGCTATTACATTGGGATAAGGTGCAGAAATAGTTTTCACACCTTGTCATGAAAAAAAAAATAAAAAATCTTTCATGTTTACCATGTAAATACCTTTAATTTTTAAAAATACATAATTACAGCCTTAGAAAATAGACAATGTCTCCCGTTAAATCATCTAAATCATTCAGATAGGTATAGATTTAAATTTAGGATTCAAGACGGATATAAGTTTGGATTAATAAAACTGAACTATTTAGATCCACCTAAATCGTTTAGGCGATCTGATAGAAGGTTTTGCCTAGAAAATATTATTTGTTACTTCATTCATCCTGATTATATGGTTCATTTTGAAATTGCGGCGTATGTCAACGTTTTAAAAAAAAACTATATATTTCCAACATTACACCTTCTTGGTTTTCCGGTATTATGAATGCTCACATTTAAGAATCTCATTTTCTATTTGACTCTTCGGTGATTGTTTATTTTCGAGATTATGCAAAGGTATATTTGTAGAATATTACAAAAAATATTGTCATGTATGAGTTTATTAGTCCATATAATTGACACCCCTTTGGTATGATGTATGTAACAATTAAATCACGAACTTTTTTTATTTTAATTTTACACACATTGCTATAATTTATAGAGCCATACATAGCAAATAGATCCTCTCTAGGCCACAACACAAAATCCGACCGTTAAAAGTAAAATATAGAAAAGAAAAGTACAAAGAAGAAAATGTAAAATCCTTTTTTTTTTTAAATGAATAGCTCATTAGCAATAAATGCAAGAATATCGACTAATACAATCGAATCTGTTTTCAAGTTTACAATAAATTGGGGATTTAATCACCTTGAGATGATGAATATTTTGTCAGGAATTGCTTCTAGTCTTGATAGATTATTATATTCTCGTTCTAAATATATATTTTATTTTCCATATCAAGTGTGGTCCCATTTTTAGGATAAAAATAATCAATTGGGGTATGAAAGAAAGAGCCTTATTTCACTTTCCCTGTTCCATTCCAAGTCAAATAAAAACAAACTACATGCTTATGAATTGATAGTCACATATAAATATCTTATCAATTCTGTCAAAATATTACATCATTCTTTTTTTGAGGGCAAACCATGAAACCCCAGTTTAAGAATGATGTTTCATCCCTACAGAACGAGCTAGTGAGGATCACCTTTATAAACTAACACAAACCTTGATCTCCAATCAATGTGAAACATTTTAACAAGGGCAACAACGAAAAACCTTCCTGCTTGTAATGGCACACAACAAATATGCAGATCAAGAAAATATAAACCCCCTGTAGATAATTATATAGCATAATGTAGAAAATGAATAGAAGCAGTATTTTAATCTACCCTGCCTTTTTTATATGCAATACAAGTATCTTACAACACTCTTTCTTCAAACCTAAAAGAATTACTCTTCTGTATAAAAGCACATACAAAAATCCACATCTGCCATCATAAATCATATATAGCCAAATGGGAAATCGGCCAAGATTTCCAAATCAAGGGCATCAATGACTCCCACTCCAAAGAAATACAGAGCATTGTCGACACATTAGTCAACGATGACTAACAGGAGGAGTTGCAAATCAAGATAATGAAGTGAAGGGAGAAACGCTACGAAATAGTATAAACCAGCTAAAGAGCTAGAGTGGTTAGCGAACCTACTACAAGAGCTCTCAATGCATAGATACGTGAGTCTGAGAAAGTCCAACAACTCACCAGAAAGGAGGAGAGGTGCATCGAATCCAACTTCACATATGCTGCAATATGAAGATTCAAAACTTGTTTTTGATGTAGAAGGGCAAAAGTGCTTTGTTATTCAAAATTTCAGATAACAAAGACTCAAATAAAGCTGCTAGATCGATCATATAAAGAATTTGAAATCGAGAAAATTACTCCCACTAGCTAGGTGGAGAATGAGCTCAAAATATGCAGAAGAAAGACCTATTTGTCTAGCATATTTTAGGAAAGTTGAAGGGAAGAGAGGCTTTCAATTTCATAAAGACCATCTTATACAAAGATGGGGATGGTAATATGAGAGACAATAATATCAACATGTAGAGTAGAAACAAAATATAATGAAATTATAGTATCCGAAATCTCAATCAATCGATAGAAGAGACATAGGTCTGGGAAAGTAGCTTTTCTATATTTACTTTATAGCAGTAGTTTTATGGCATGAATATATGTAGCTTTCCTCACTAGTTACGGAAAAAGAACTAGTTCGGTGTCCTAATTAAAACGAGCACAATCTAGTTTCAATATTCACAAGTTTTCTAGTGTGGGTAACCCATAAGGACCAACAAAAAATAAAGGTTGTATGGGCCATACCTGATGTTATATGGGATAATGTAAGTCTCTTTTGACTCTAAGACTCTAATGAAGCATATACTCCAAACTAGGGAGCCTGATATAGTTCTAAATGAGGATTACGGTTAATAGATCGTGATATTGACACTTCTATTTCCTTATAAGACAACATGTCCACAGAAGTTCAAGAATAATTGATAAGAGATATGGAGGTGGACATGAAAACAATACGATAAAGAATAAGTTAGCTAAGTTAATGAGGAACCCAGTGCAAGACTACTCACAAAACGAGCACATCAAAAGTCATACTTATGATTGAGCTGAACAATGGATATTATCACGCCGGAACAGTCAAGTAGGAAGCAGATTATTGATGAGCGCGCATACAATTTATTAGGAGAGAGATCATTCTGAGCTCACTTCTGTAAACATGAAGAGAACGGAAAGGCACATGAGGAAGAGATCTCGACCAAAGGAACATCAACAAGACAGAAGCAGCAGAAGAGAGCAGGATGGTATACACGGAAGATTATGTATTACGTTCTTGAAAAAATCGAGTAAACATCAAACCATGAGCAAAGCATGCCGGAAACAAGGTTTCCAGAGGAGAGTATGCCAAACGATACCAAGGGGAAGAAATTCCCTATTCACTTAAGATGATGCTGCAGATGAAAATATCCTTATCATGCAGCACAACTCAAACACTAGGAAATAGATATGTAAAAAACCAACAGAAGCATCTTCAGAAGATTCCCTATAGAGGAGATGAGAGTCCACTGAAGCCTAAGAAAAAATGATCTCCATGAACGGGACCTCACGGAGAAAGAGAGAAATAGATATGAACAAGCTTCAACTTCATACGATCAGAACTACTCCCAAATTTAAGTGGCCATAATGAATGCCTGAATCAAGTTTTCAGCAGCTCGCTTCTGCTCAGTAGTGCCAGATATTATAGCCAAACGATCACCTCGGGAAGATTTGGCATCTATAATATCAACAGCTGCTCCGGATATCTGAAAAACAATAAAGCACCCAGAATGAGGTGGGTCAATGTGTGGAACAAGAAGAGCATATTTCAGTCACCTAAACTAATTTTCATACATACAGAAACAGAGAGTTTACCTTGCGGATATTATCGATATTTGTACCACCTTTTCCCATTACTTTACCTACCGCATGTGACGGGATGATCATTTCCAAAACAGCTGGTGGAGGCAACCTGATATGCGACAATGATTTTTTTTATCACATAAGAACTTAAGAAAGTAAAAACACAAATGAATACTAAATCCAGTATGGTAGAGACTAACTCTGAATATAAAGTTGCTGAACGTGCAGACATTGATCCATAGCCATTGTCCACCATCTTTACAAAAGAAACCACAAGACTGGTAAGTAGATTATAGGTTGACGACCAAGAAATTTCATGGTAACAGTGAAATATAAATACCAAAGTCTGTTATTGTAGGCACAGTAGAAACGTATCAATGATATTACATTCATATATTTCTAATTAATCGGTTGCAAATGTCAAAAAGAGAACATAAATTTCATAAATTCTTCTACTTAAATAGATGGGCCTTCGCAATGTAGAATGTGCATATGCCATAGTACGACTCCTCTAATCAAGCACCAATAATTCCTTTAAGTATCCCTTCAATTCATTCCCTTCAGCGTCAATAATAGGTAAAATAAAATATTAATAATCTCCCCAAGTGGATAACGTTCACAAATTACTCTTTCACTCTTTTACTTGTGCTTATTTTTGTTCAGGGTAGTTAACATGAATATAGTCTTCCACTTAGACTCTAGTCCCAACTTTCTTACATATATATCAATGGTTTAGTTTGTATGCTTCCACATAGTAACGCAAACCGCTGAAGTGATTAATGAAGGAAACTACTGATATTGATGCTAATGTAAATGTAAAAGGAAGATTGCTAAATCCAGCTAAGATGAGATAGCGAGAGTATGACAATTAACAGGTTGTTTCTTCAGTAACTAGATCAGTCGTGTAACTTGTTTATGTTTAAGTGGCTTCTTCTGTTATAAAACAGATTATATAAACAAAATAGAGGCATACCGATAAGGACCCATATCCATATCCACTGGAGGAAAGCAGTCCCAAACCACTCGCAGAATCAGCTCTTTGATCATAACTTAATGAAGCCCCAGAAGGGACACTGTGTAAAACTGATGACACTGGGACTGATGCACCACCAGCATATAATGGCTCGACACCAGTAGAAATATTGCGGAGGTCATCCCGATCCTTTAAGACATCAACTCGGAGCCTTAATACAATCTGGATAAGTGCATCTCTCACATTACTAACTTGTCCAAAAATCTGCAGAAGTAAAACCAATTTAACAAGAATAAGATATCCAACATGGGATGCTGTCGGACTACAACAATATAACATAATTGACTACAGCAACCTCAACAAGTTCGTCATTTCCATCAGCACACTTAGGCTTCTCGCCTTTAGAAATCCGTATATCTGCTTTAGTTCTTTTACGGATTTCATTGATGATAGAACCACTTTTTCCAATGATACAGCCAATAATCTTCGACGGAACAAGGAGCCGCATGGTAACAGTGTCATCATCTTCACTATTTATTTTTGCTTGTAACAATAAAACAGCTTCAACTGCCATGGATTTCAAATCTTCTGGCGACTGTTCGAAACAAACATCGGGGTAGATAAATAAAGTGAGACAAAAATGAATAAGCAAATTGCTGAAAATGATACTGACAGAAAATATAAAGCAGCACCACCCAATCAAACTGGTTTCAGTAGTGAAAGGCCAGTTCATGACAGTTGTGTAATTGGGGAAGGTGCAGGAAGGAGAAAAAAATATTTGCTTGCAACATTAGTGGTGAAGGATTTAATCTATTTTGGAAGTCTTTAATCCCTGAACTTGACCGATGAAAATGTAAAGAAAGCATGACATGGCATAAGAATATAAAGAATAAGAAAATAATGGATAAGATATTCAAGAGCTTTCCTGGAGAAGTTCTGACCTAAAATATCAACTTATTGAGTTCCAATTTATGTGTTACTTGATACAAAGTTAAATATATAAGTAATCATCTAACAACCAGGAAGAGCACGACAATAGTCAATACACCACATAAACCCCAAATCATTATAATCAAATGAATGCATAAAATCCAAGACAAAATGGAATTGTTTGTGCATATATTTTATGTGGAACTACCTCAGAGGTGATCACAGTGATGACACACTCACTATGGTTTCCCTTTGGATCCTCAACTTCAATACGAGCACCGGTCTCCTGCCTTATGCTTTTAATGGAACTTCCACCCTTACCAATAACACGACCAATCTTGTTACCGGGGCACAGCACCTTTATCTTTAATTCCTCATATCGCGAGGTCCCGTCATAACCAGAAATTACAGGAAGAGCAGACGAATATACTGGCCACGTGCTCCTAGCATCAGCATAGCCTGGGATATCTGGTGCATGCGAAGGACCTAATATAGAAGGTAATTGTCGGCTAGGATTAATGGGTTCTACACCTGGATAAAGTCCAGTAGCAGGATATATTGGAACATCTGATGGAATAATAATGCTTGGTGGCACTTCTGGGACAGAAGTATCGAGCGGAATGCTCTCCTTTGCTGTAAATTTGTACATAATCGCAGAAATGGCAAAGAGTGCTTTATTGACTGCCTCTGGCTCGCCAGATATCTAACAACAGTTGAAACAGATACTATCACATAAAGGAACATTGTTGATACAATAACTAGTCTTCTACATCCAACCAATCAAGTAAAAGATGAAAAGAATAAATATGTTTTCAAGATATGAAATTTGCATTGCATTTCTAGAGTGAACTAACCAGCACAAAATTGTCAAACTCCAGCGCACAAGAATGAGACGGATCACTAGCATCCTTAGCAGTAATCTTGATGTTTGTCCTAGTCTTGTTCCTTAATTTCTTAATGGTTGCACCGGATTTCCCAATTATATTAGCAGACTGGCTAGACGGAACAAGAAGTTGGCAATCCTCCCTATCTTTGTCTTTCCTCTTTCTATCAGATTCTCCAAGTGCAGAAACAGCATTTGCAATCGCAGCATGCACCCTGAGAAGGGCATCTTGTGCCGGACAAAGAGGTTGATTATCGTTGAATTCATCATCAATCTCAATTTCATCCTTTTCTCTTACATAGCAATATATAGTGATAACCCTGTCTTTAGCACCTGGAAAAGGGTCCACCACTTTCACCTTTGCTCTAGAGTCTTGCCTAATGGAATTTATCACTTTCCCATTCTTACCAATCACACTCCCAATAACACTATCTGGACACAGAATCCTATACACTACTACTTCATCCCTTCCCTTATCATCTCTTTCTCTCTCCCTATCAGTTCTCCTCTTCTGGTTCTTGCTCTCTGCTTCATCCCGATACGAACGAGGGCGCTTCCCACTTTCACCCATTGCACACAAAAGACAAATCTGCAAGACTGCAACTTCTTGAATCAAAATGATGATCAGATAAAAACTGCAACAATGAAGACAAATGCATTCATGTGTTTTCCTCACATCCTGCATATCTCTAATACGAAAAACACCCATTTTGAACAACAACAACAAAACACACACACACAGGAAGCAACAACAATCTTGTAGCTAAAACCCTATCTCTTGATATAAATGCGAATTCAGTACTCCAAGAAATACACACACCAAATCACATCCACGCAAAAGGGGAATCACAGAAAACAATTATAATGTTAATTAACTAAAAAAAAGTACCGAATAAAGAAAAACCTCCGGAGTAAGCAACTGCAAAATTCACCGCATACGAGTGTTAAAAGAGCCCTTTCACGCAATTGCTAGAATGAAAACAATCGATCCCGTAGTCCCACCAAAAAACCCTAAATCGAGAATCATACCTTTCTTAGGCTTACAAGATATACGGCATATTACTATAATTACGTCGCACGCAGCGATGAACAGGTCAGGTGGAGCGATATTGTCATGTTGGAGGGGGAAAGATATATTGATGGGCTTTTCTTAATGCACGATTTTATTTATTTATTTAGCTCACGTTGCATTTAACTGTCGGAAATCACTGTGGATATCAGTTTAATAATCGAGGAAATGACTATGAGTTTAGGAATGAAATTAACAAGTTAAAAGAGTTTAGTTGATTCCCGAATATTTGGGAATCATTCCAAAATTATCAACTAAACAACTCATTTTATGTTTTATTCCATATCTCATTCCAAACTCATCAACTAAACATGACCTTATTTATTTATTTATTTATTATGGTGAAAGGGAATGCACATTCTTTTGGCAACTAAAAAGATTATTTGGAAGAAGAAATTGTAATCCAATCTAGAACTACATGCACAATTAATATTTATTTAATTATTGTAATTGTATTAAAAAATTATTGAAATTAACTATCTAGAAAACTACTTGAATAGTTTGAAAATATCAAATTGTTGGTGCATTTATAAAATCCATAAAATTTGTAAATATACATATTTAATATTACAATTATAAATGGTTATTGTGTTAAAAAAAACCTCTATTTATTTTGTAGATATAGAGTGTATCTACATTTCCTTCGTATATTGTAAATTATTAATTATAGTTGCATTCCTTTCCGTACGAATTGTTTGTTTTACTTTGATTCCGTTTGTTTTAAATATACTTTATTAAAATATTATTTAGTTGATATGTGCTGGGTTATCGTCGTGATTTTATTAAAAACAAAACAGACGTCGTATATAAATAAAATATAAAATTGCATGTTTAGCTGGAGTTAATAAAATCAATGTTATAATTGTGATATTAATATACATTAGCATTTTTAAAAACAATCCCAACAATGACATTTCTTTTTCTTCCCCAAAGACATCAAAAGGTACATTTTTAAAAAAATTTAATTCATGTTTCGTAATATCAATTATGATAATTAACAGTTCTATAAAAATTGAAAAGATTGTAAAAATCTAATCCCAGAATCATCTCCTAACAAAATTGCCACTAAAATTTCTCATGAAAGGTGGGCAGAGTATGTTATTTGGTTATGAAACTATAGTCACTTGTAAAAGCAATTTTATAATTATATAATTGGTGTCGTGAAAGACAATAGATGCAAGTGTATTAGCCAATAATGTTTTTAAACTTTATAATTACATGTTTGCTTTGAAGAGATTAAAAATATAAATGAATTAACTTTACAATTTGGCAGCCAATAGTTGAACTGTTGAATTATATTGTTTCACACAACTTGTGAAACTACCATATATTTTATGAGTTGGATTAGTATCTGTAGAAATGTCTACTGCATCTAAATATATCTATTTCACTCTTAAACTAATGTAAATTCTAGATCGTTCTCCTATTTTTTGAGACATGTATGTAATTTTTTTATAATTCTATATCTTTTTCTAATTACAAAATGCGCGCAATATGTCAACATATTCTTACTAAACTTATCAAAATCAAAAATGAAAAATGTACACATAATTATCTATTAATTATTTTACGGCCTTCGCGTCGCTTGCGGTGGACAATAAAATTATCGTACATACAGTGAGTGGAAGTGTTGATGAAGGATGTCTTCGTGGAGGTTTGTCGCTCTTGGGAAGTGAAAATACAACACACATACCGAGAGGCTAATACAGTGGTCGATTATATGACAACGATTGGAGCTGAGATTCCATGTGGAGGCCAAGAGTTCGAGGAACCATCGGAAAATATTAAGGCGTGGCTACAACATGATGTGGTCGAAATTGCGTATCCTACATCCGTTCTATTCTAAATAATGTTAGGCTCTCTCTTTGTACAAAAAAAATAATAATAATAATAGTAATATCTGGCAAGGGATACGAACAAAAAAAAATCAAATATTTAAGCCTGTGGGCCCACCCAATTCAAGAGGCCCACATACATGCAGATTAAGCCAGCAAATGCCACCAATTTTGGCGGGAGAAAATCGAACAAACCCTAGGTTGCTTCATCGCCAACAAATTAGTTGGTGGAGAATCTCTTATATTTAGTTCACATTCGAACATGGAATGGATAATTACATACATACATACATACAAATTGAAATCGACGAGGGCGAATAAAGTTGATATGCAACGATAGCCAGAGTGTGTGTGTGTTTTAGTATCGATCTGCATACGGAGTTCCATATACAATGAGGTAAGGAACGATGCGGACGGCAGTGTCGATCGGGATTGCAAAGTTGACGCCAGAGGACATTCCACTGCCTGCATTATGCCTCAAAATAGGAACCAAATACGATGTAAACAATTCGGATGGTTGAGATTCGTTTATTTTAAAAAAAAAAAAAGAAAAGAAAACATTTCCCCTAAACTAAGTATTGGAAAACTGACATTTTTAGTTCAAATATAGTCACTAATTTTGGTTTAACCAAAATGTTCTTTCAATCTCAATCCCGCAGAACTCGATAAATTAATATAAATTTATAGTTTTCTCACGCATTATTTGATTCTCACCGAAACATCTACTAAACAAGTACACATTTTTACCTCTGCGTGTGAAGGTAGATGTATTTACACCAATAACATGACCATACGAATCAATCAACGGTCCACCCGAATTCCCTGCACCAGAACACCTATATGAGAAAAATTGCACCCTAATCAGGGGATGATTTTAGGGTTATGAATCAGTTTGGCTAGTCCGAAATCGAAAAAATTGATCAATCGATCAAATTGAAAACCCAAGAACCGAGAATCGACCGTATAACAACGGTTGGTTGGTTCTTCATTTTCTTTCAGGTTCCATATTTTAACTTGCATACTATATATTTATTAAAAAAAAATAAAATAAAAGCACCTAACAAAATGACACCAATAAAATACCTAAGCTTCTATACCCTAACTAATGAAATGATATATATTTTTTCAATTAATACACAATTGGATGATCATTCGGTTATCCAATTTTCAAAGCTAAAGAACCAACCAAATAATAATCAGTTTTTAGATTCAAAACTGATAACCGACTGATCGAACTGGCCAAAATGTTTAAGTTCGATTCGAGTTTTGCTCGATCCTACACTAGAAGCAACACTTAGAAATCCAAGAATTACCAGCATTGATGGCAGCATCTGTTTGGATTGCTCCTCGAATGGCTCTTCCGTTCGGGGATGGTATCTCCCGACCTAATCCACTAATAACCTACAAAAACCATCAATCCAAGTTCAATGGCTTTCATTTGCCTCTGCTGCTCATCAAACACGGAGTGAAATAACAATATTACCCCAGTAGTTAGAGTGTTCTCGTATCCGTATGGATTCCCGATTGCAAAGCAGCTCTGGCCTACTCGCAACTCAAGCGATGAGCCTATTGTCACTGGCTTCAACTCATTCCCTGATGCATCAACCTGCAACACAAATTGAGTTGAACGCATCTCTTGTGTGTTTAGCAATTGTTCCAATGCAAATATATAATTGAAGTAACTACTCTCAACAAGGAATTTCTGCACCACTAAGTTTTTCATGTCATGGTTAGGGCTTTGCAAAACTGAACCGAAAAAGGGGTTAACGTAGTATCTAAGCTCGAAAATCCAAGAAACTGGGGAGAAACTCAACTAAATTTGAGGCTAATGGATGAAGTGGGAAGATAGCCTTCTCCACTGCAGACAACAACCAATATAGACATGAAAATGCAACAAATATGATAATTTAGTACCTTAAGAACAGCAAGATCGTAGTCTGGATCAAAGCCAACTAACTTGCCTTCTCGAGTAATATTATTACCTACAGAATCGACTAAATTCACCTGAAGTTGCAAACAGCACAGAGACTAGTGATATTTGCTGCTGAAACTTGTTGACATGCTCAAAGAATCAAGATTACAAGTAGTATGTGACGGAACATAAATAAAGAGAACCTTACAACGTTGCAATCCACTCATGTCCGTTGCTAGTTTCGAAACCACGTGGTAGTTAGTCACCTGTTCAAGAAACCAATGGCCATAATGAAAAGAAATGGTTACTCTTCTGCAGATTATTAAGAGAATCCATAGTAAAATCGAATACGAGATGCTAGTCTGCTATCTCAGAGTGCAAGTGGTAACGTGCCTTTCCCATGAGATGCTAAGAGAAAATTAAAACACAACACATTCCCTTAATGTAGATTTATACTAGGTTCCTAAACATAGGGAAAAGTAATCATTAAGAGCATGAAAATTAACATGTAATTTGGCACTCAGTTCTTCAAGAACGACTACGTTTGAGGCGCTGCCAACTCATTAGAGGTATATGACTATTAACTAGAAGAGCAACTATCTATCACAACCCTAATATAAAATATCACATCATCGGCCTAAAATACGTTACTTCAAGACTGCATACTCAACAACAATATCAATTATATTGGAAATGTAAAGATCGTGTGCATGAAATTAATGCAATAGGAAATTATGAACACTATGATCTAACTCAAAGATTCAACCTTTAGCACAGAAACAACTTTTTACTTAAATCCTCAATGCTCATTGTTATTTACAATCAGAACAAGTTGAATGATGAAAGTGCTATACAAGAATACAAAATGGAATTTTAAAAAAATGCATATTTTTAGCAAAATATTTAGTCAAGAAACAAGAACTCACAATGTGGCCAAATTTATCCCAGATGAAACCAGAACCAGTGCCTTCCACTTTTGCATTCTCATCCTCATCATCACCAATCATGCTTCCAGAACTTTCCTTCTTGGGGATTTTGGTTAACTCAAAATCCTTTATGAAAACAACAGATGATGAACTTTCCTACATTATAAAAATAAAAAAAAAATATTGATGATTAGACCACCAACTAAAATTCATGATGGGCTCGACCTAAAAAGGGTTGGTTAGACCATCGCCAGCCAACCTGTGATTCCAAACTCAGACCTAAAATGTAATAAATGTCAAATCGAACCGTAATTAATCTCCAACCCATTGCTCAAACTCAAATCCAAAAAAATATTCCCCGTATGTTCTTCTTTTTTCCTCACTATTTTATGAATTGAGTTGTGAACAGCACTACAAAAAAACAAATTGCGTTTGTGTTTGGAGTTGGATTGGAGCTGGTCGACGGCAAATCTGCCTGACTTGACGTTGGGTTGGAGATACCCTAGTCCACAAACTCACCTAGCTGCTCCACCACTAAGTTAAACATGCAACCTTTTCATTAAGACAAACACATAGTCACACACAAACCCATTAAAAAGCTATACAATGTTAAAACCTGGAATATTCGAACGATTCGAGTTTCTTCTTGATCAAGATCGTCCACTTCTTGAGCGATGGCTGACGGGGAATTGGGAGGATTTGGATTTCGATGCAAATGCAAATATGTCGAGAGCAAAGAAGTGGTGAAGATAAAAGTTTTGCGCCTTGTCACGCAAAGGCCGCCGTTGTCTGAATTCAGACAAGATGAGGGAGTTTGATATGGTGGTAATGGGATTGAGGATTTTACGCACATGGCGAAGCCCAATTTC